>BSBH01000087.1:0-87153 GCA_026013035.2 Dothideomycetes sp. NU30 | reverse complement strand
TTTTTTTTTTTTTCTTCTATCCATCCAGCCTGTTCTTGGGTCTTCACTACGTCTTCACAAAGATCTTTTCTCTAATGTATATTATTATTTTTTTTTTTTTTTTTTTTTTTTTTTTTTTCCCCCCCCCACCCCCCCCCCCCCCCCCCCCCCCCCCTTGGACGCTGGAGACACGAGTATCGGCAATCGTACAAGATGGAAAAAGAGGAGAATATATAGACATTGAGAAGGAAAAGAAGATCAGAAAAGAAAGAAGAATGGACGAAGAACTTACTCTCGCTATACCATTTCAAGAAACAAGTATCATAACGTCTGTGGTAACCCGTTAGTCGATGTCATACATCCCCAGTGTTTTATTCAGATCTATTCTCATGAAAGATTTTGGTGGTAAAAGAAAGACTGACTCTTTGACCTCGTTACACTCCGGTGCCAATGAAGCCGACATGTTTGCGTGATCTCTTCCGGGTATGCTTTGCCCTTTCTTTTGCTTGATGTCGCTTTGACACACTAAAATGTCGTGGTCTTTTCTAAGTGTTGTCCAGAGGCTTTTTTTTATTGTTTGTTTATTCTGGTAAGAAAGGTTGGTGGCGTTGTGGTAGACTATGGGACAGAGAAGAGAGATGTTTGAGAGAGAGATGTATATTGAGCAAAACTTGTGGCGCGCTTTTTGTGGCGGCGGATTCCTGTGGCGTTCTTGTCCTCCCTCACCAAACAACTTTCCATCTTGGGTGAATAAAGGTAGGTGACTTTATGCACATCAATATTCTGCGACCTTCTTCTTGTCGTCGTGTGCTCTTCTGGATCGTTGCTATAGTGGAAGCCGTGCTGCGGTGATCATGGTATGACTTTGCAAAGGATTGGATCGAATTTTTTGTATTCATCATGCTTTTCCTTCATTCATCTCTCTACATCTTCTGAACTTTGGAAAACCACGTTCGTCTATCTTTCCTTCCCTTTTACATATCCTAAGAAAACAAGTCAAAATACAACGCCTAGCTTTCGTCCGTCGCCAGCCATAAAACGAAAACGAAGAAAAAGAAATAAACACCAATCCCAATTCCACTTCTTTCCCCTTTCTCGATGCAGTGCGTGGACAAGGATAGAACGTAGAAACAGAAAATGGTATTGGGGTTGTCATGTGAAACAAGAGAAAAGAACTTTTTGTGGGTTTTGGACTCCATATGCCAACCTCGTCTTTTCTTTCTTTCATAATATCTCATTCTTCCTTCTTCTTCTTCTCGACACACCGTTGCTCTTCTACCTTGCCACGGCAGCGCTCAAGACCTGTGTGCGGAAGAAGCCACCCTTGGTCCTCTCAATGACTTGCTGGTAGACGGATTGTGGCGGGTGGTTCATGACAACGGTGCCCTCCTTGTAGTCAATCTTTGCGTCGACGCGGGTGTCACGGATGAGGTTGACGATCCACTTCTCACCCTCGTCCTCGGAGAGACCAAGACGCTTGGAGAGGTCCCTGAGTAGAAATTCGTTAGCAAAAGACAATCTTTGTTGTCACGTGGGTATGGTCAAGTCACTCACTTGATGTCTATTCTCTGGTGAATCTTGCAGTATGACTCTGAGATGAGATGTCTGGCGGCATCCTTGAACGCTTCACTGGTAGCGACGAGGAAGAAATCGCTGCTCAAAATATCGTCGGCCTCGCCCAGTTTCTTCTGTGCCTCCTCGAAATCAAAGTCGACGTACAGCGCCTTGACAAAGTCGCAGACGGGGTCCGAGTATTCGTAGCCTTCTTGTCTGACGATGCGGATCAAGTCCTTGAGCTGCTTCTGGTAAGAGCCCTGGCCGTTCTTTCCGGCAGGTCTGTTGCGGTTGGTGATGACGGCGGCGGCGAGATAGCGGAGAATCCAGGGGCAGGCGGTCTGGATGGTGTTGATGTAGGTGGGGGAGAAGAAGAGGTCGGTGAGTTGGTCGCGGGCGGGCTCGTAGTTGAAGAAGGGGAAGAGGGCCCAGTGGATCAACCAGGTGCGGTGCTCGAGTTGGGCCATGGGGTTGCTGAACAGGCGTGTGTCAATGTTCTCGCGCACTTTTTGCACTTCCTCCATGGCGGATTCCCAGTTGGTGGTGAGAATGTCCGAGGCGAGCTTGCCCCATGTTGCGGCCGAGACCTTGTCGTTGTCGGTGCTCTGCAAGGGAATGTTAGTCTGACTGGGCATGATATTGTTTGTTGATTTCGAGACGTGTGGAGACGTACGAGAATGCGGAACTGATAGAGAAGTTCAGAGGCGCTGTTGTAATCACCGCAGCTGTACTGGAACTGGCCAAACTCGTACAAGGCATCGACCATTTCGTCGGTCACGGCGTGGTTCTCCTTCAGGTAGTTCAAGTTCTGCACCTTGTCGGAACGGAGGTTGTTGACGACATCCTGGTCGGCCAAGAGATCCTGGATCTTGCTGCACTCGTCTTGCAGGCGCTCACGCTTGTTGAGGACCTCGTCGCGCTGCTGGACATATTTTTGTGGGCGTTCGTCCAAGTTCTGCATCTTTGCGTCGAGATCGCCAACAAAGTCGGTCATGTTGGTGTGCTTGAGCAGCTCAAACTTGAGCTTGGTGAGTTCCTGGGAAGGCTCATCGGTGTCCTCTTGGTCCTCGACGAATTGCAGGAGGGGGAAGACGAGGTGACGGTCGAGATGAGGGATCAGCTTGGGCAGGATGCTGTGCTGCTTGGCCACATCGGCAGAAGAGGTGGTGGCGGCCATGGCTGTGATATTGCGCGCACAAGGGAAGAGTGTGAGACGACGAGTGGGAGTGGGATTGGGACAAGAGGCGGTCGTCGCTGTCGCTGTCGCTTTCTGTCACTCGCTCGACGATTTCGTGGGCACCGACGCCGCAATTCTTCTGCGGACAATCTTTGCCGACGTTCTGCCGACCAATGCGACCGGAACTTTTGAATGTGCTGAAAGCAGCAGGGACAGCCATTGAATTATTGTCATATCCAGATCCAACAATACACATCCAGCCACATACACACGCCATGTCATTCGTGCAACCCGTGTTGCCCTTCCTGAGGCCTCTGGCTCCTCCTCGCCCAGCGACCATCCGCCACTTCCTTCGCTTCTCTCAATCGGCCTATCGCTCTGGTACATCTCTCCTCCGCCTTCACCATACTATCTCTATCCCGAACCAGAACTGACAAGCACTCCAGAAGCCGCTGCAGCAACTCCATCCGCACAAGACCCCAACCTCATCGCCTCCCAAACCGCTCCCTCGACATACCCTCCAGCCTCTCTCAAGTCCATCCCGCGACCACTAAAGTCACACGCTTCACACCGCACCTCGCAACCCACAAAGATCCGCAACTACCCCGATCGCCTTTCCCCAACCGCATCTCTGGCCGCCGACGCTGCTCTCCCACCTCTCCCCGAATCCGAAGTCGCTCCCAACCTCCCATACTTTGTCACGAGGACACCTTCAAACGAACTACCCATCTACCACCTGGCAAAGCGCGGAGGGAACCTGCGCCAAACTCGTGTCAAGAAGATTGACGGCAACGTTGATGTTTTGCGCGACGCTCTGCAGGCCGAGTTGAACGTCCCACAGGCCGAGTGTGTTGTCAACAGACTCACAAACCACGTTATGATCAAGGGCCACCACAAGCCGCGGATAGAGGCCTTCCTTTTGGCACGCAAATTTTAGGCCATCTGCTTCTTATATTCTGTATATTCTGTACTATATCAACACCGATCAGCTTAGTGTATGGGCATCCCGGAGACTTCACATCTGAAACATGGTCACGCAATGGAGTATTGGAGTTTTGCTGAAAACATTGATACAATTTCAAAGTTGAGAAGTCAAAAGCCACTCTGTGCTGGGCTGGCTTTGTTCAAGAAAAGGAAAACTGCCTCTGTTGGGCTGCCAAACGCCTCGCTATGCCTACTGTGGTGCTAGTGCTATGCCATGTCACGTAAAATCAAACTTCCTTTCTCTCGCTCTCTCTCTCTCTCTCAATTCTCTGCGTCTTCTGCCTCTTCCACCGTTACAGCTTTGCCCTTGCCCTTGTTGGTGGGCTCAGATTGCTGCTGCTGTTCATGCTCCCCCTGACTTTGACTGTTGCTGCCATCGTTTTCAAGATTGTCGAAGCTCCAGCCCGAAACATCGCTCTGTGGAAGTTGTCCAATAACCTCAGAGCTGCTTGTTGCCTGTACTTCGGGCATTGTGCTTGTTGTCTCGGGCGCTGCTATCTGATTCGTTGTAGGATTGGGCTCAGTATCAATCTGGTTGTATTGCTGCTGAGGAGGTTGTTCTGGGCCAGAGTGAACGCCATTGCTAGTGCTGATCGTCGAAGCAGATTCAGTCTGAGCATCCGATGGTATCAAACCGTCATTGACAGGGGCACTACCATTAGTCGATGCGTTGGAATCAGGAGCTTCTGGCGCAGAGACTGAAGTTGCCGGAACATTACGTATAGGCATCGAAGGTGTCGGGGTTGTTGGATGAGGTGCTACAGAAGGCGATGCAGCAGACGTTGTAACAGGTGTCGAAGGGGTTTGAGAAGGTTGGAACATGCTTCCCATCATCTGCCCTGCTCCAAACTGTTGTCCTCCGCCGGATTGTTGTCCTCCTCCAAGAGCGGGAGCTCCTTCAAGACGGTGAAGTGGTGCCAAAGTCCATCCCTCGGGTAGTACAAGACCGGGCGGTAGTCCTTCATGGCCTGCTGTCATAGGTGCCTGTCCTTGCTGAGGTTGAAGGACCTGGGGGGTCATGGGCGCAGAAGCTGCACCCGTACCGCTAGTAGGATTGAAGATGTTGCGCATGGTCGGAGCTGGAGTCGTCTCCCTAGAGGCTCCTGCATGCGATGAGGTCGACACACGGCTATGCTCAGCGCGCAACCTGGACAACTCAGCCTCGAGTGCACGCACAGTGGCGAGTTGGGCCGACTCGAGATGCAGGCGTTGGGTGTCCTGGATCAGACGCTGTTCCATCTGCAAGAGCTGAAGCTGCATGTCAAATCCTCTTCTATCTCTCCGCATGCCAGTAATGCCTGCACTAGAAGTGTCGGGTTGCTGTTGCGCTTGTCTTTGGGCCAAAGCTTCTTGAACCTGGTTAGCGGGTCCATTGTAGAGTCCGATCCTTATGGGGCCCAAGTTGATCATGCGCAGTCTGTCTTGCAAGCCACCACGACCGCCATTACCAGCATTCGCTGCGCCGGGTGCGGCATTAGCGCCTGGAACGTCACGTTGCAGTCCTCCGTTAGGTCCAGGAGCAGCGCCTTGGTTACCAGGTGCGGCATTGTTAGTGGCAGATGGTTCATCAGGGATGACTGGGCGACGACAGGTGGGACATGCCTGTTGTCGTTCTAGCCAGGCTTTCAGACAGCGCAAGTGAAGGATGTGGCCACATGGCAGCTTCTTTGCCCTGACTCCTTCGTTCATACGATTGGCTGCGGCGTTTGGCTGATCCCACGGAACCATAGTTTCTCTACACACAATACATGTGTTATCGTTGCTGAGTTCTTCAGTTGTGGCATCAGGGTAGCGAGTGTTCATGTTGTTTGTAGCTTTGCGGTAGTTGTTGTAGTCCTGTAAACGCTTAACGAAAGCTGTGAAGGTGAGGTAAACGTCGCGAATGATGTGCATGGGCAAGCCCATGAAGGTGAGTGAAATGCCGAAGAAGATGGTGTAAATGACGAGCTTTACAAAGTCTGCGCGGGTAATCAGTATGAGCAAACACAAAGTGAAGGGAGAAGAGCTTCGCACCAGTCGCCAACTCGAGACCAAACAACCAGCGGCGTTTGTCTTCCCAGCCTGGAACGTCGATCTCGTTCTCGTCAACATCGTCTTCACTAGGGAGCGCTGGAAGGTCCTGGGGATCTGGCAATTCCTGGCGTTCTTGTTCCAGACGTGCTCTTTCAGCACGAATCTCAGCTCTTCTCTCGTCCATCTTGGCTTTTGTTTGTAGTTTGAGGATACGTGCCTCGACAAGAGCAAGGCCGTAGCGGAACAGAGTGAACAAGGAGAAAATGGCCAGGATAGCAAACTCAAAGGTGAAGATGACCATCATACCGGGGCGAGGGTTCTCCATGACAGAGGTAGTACAGTAGTGGCACATGAAGATGTTGAAAGCGACGGACAACAAGAGAGACGATGAGAGACGTGCATGGAAGAGACGGGGGTTCTGAGGTGGTTGCTGTTCGAGAATGTCGACACGACCTTCGCCAATCCAGCTCCAGACCTTGGCCGCAAGTAACAAAACAAAGACAGCGAGCATCCACCCACCGACCTCATCCCTCAGCGAGGGCATGGCCAGGAGGGTGTCGAGGACGGCATACCAGGCCTTCTCGGAGAGCTGTTCAATCTCGACCGGGCGAAGCGGACCGTAGAAGAGGCGCTGTAAGCCATAGATGGTACTGCATGCGGCGACAAGAGCGAGATTTGTGAGTATCTTGAAGGGAGACGGAGTTAGCGCACATAATTCTTGCCTACTGAACGAGCATACTCACAAGAATGCATGCATTACTCTGCGAGAGATAGACGGTGGCTGAATAGAAGTTTGGCCGCTGATGAAATGCTTTGAGCAGAGCACCTGCTGCTGCCAGAGCAGACGTTCCTGCATAGGCGGCGAGCCTCATGGTGTATTGTTGTTTCTGCTACGAATGATGGCCATGCGAACACGTCTCGAATAGCGGAATGGATCTATCTGGCTACTGCTGTAATCAAACGCCGACGGCTAAGTTGCACGTCACCAACTAACACACGTGCCTTCCCTGTTTCTGCATAAGTAATTAGTACAATATGCACAAGATGCAAGCCACTCTGTAACCACAGCCACAACTAGTGACGTAGAGTTGGTTTCAAGCTGGTCTGCTCCAATGTGGAAGCTAACGACGCCCAAGAACCTGCTTTCTACCTTACAATAACATCCTGAGCGGAACAGATATCTCTCCTTAGTACCTGCCAATTCCTATTAACCTACACTTCCTTCCTTCTCTCTGTCAAAAACAAGAAACCACCATGTCTCGCAGAGTCAATGCGTCTATGGACGCTGCAAAAGATGTCACCGCTTCACCTCGTACGCATTTGCTTACCGCTCCCTGTCCCATACAACAAGACTCGCACATCTAACACATCCTCACAGCAATGGACAAGCAAAAGCGTCTACTCGAGGAGTCACAGCCCGGTCACTTCTCCATGGTCCGCGCTCTCCATCTCGCTGACCTGATCACCCTCCTAAACGGTTTGTTTCCCTGATCAAAACACTTCATGTTCTATATTCATATACTAACACAAATCTCAAAGGCTTCTGTGGCGTCAACTCAATTCTCTCTTCCCTGCGCTACTGTCTCGGTCACCCCGCCGACCACTCAAACCTCTACGCAGCTCTGGCGTTCATGCCCTTTGGTCTCTTCTTCGACTTTATGGACGGAAAAGTCGCTCGCTGGAGAAAGAAGTCTTCAATCATGGGACAGGAACTCGATTCTCTTGCCGACTTGGTACATCTCCCCTTCTCCATCTCTGCCTTTTCCCCTCCAATTCCCGAAACACAAAAAATAAACTAACATCTTTGCTAGATCTCCTTCTGCGTGTCCCCATCAGCAGCAGCCCTAGCAATTGGCATGCGCACACCCCTCGACCACTTCCTCCTCTCCTTCTTCGCCCTCTGCGGTCTCCTACGTCTGGCCCGTTTCAACGTAACTACCGGTTCCGTCCCCAAAGACGCCAACGGAAAGGCAAAATACTTTGAAGGTCTCCCCACCCCTACTTCCCTGGGCATTGTAGCAATGTTGGCTTTCTGGGTCAGCAAAGGTTGGATCTTGGAGGATCTGCCCATGGGTGTCTGGGGCAAGGGAACGCTTTTGGAGATGCATCCTGCAGTCTTGGTGTTTGTGGCGCATGGCTGTGCTATGATCAGCAAGACTTTCCATGTTCCCAAGCCTTAAAGGGAGTGAAGTCTGTATGAAAATAGGAGAGATGGAAAAAGAAGGGCTTTCTTCTGGCTTGAGGTCGACATGGCAAGCATGAGCTCTTTTGCATCAATTGTTTTCAAGAGATTGCCGGATCCAAAAAGATCGATTCTCTCCACTCTTTCCCATAGGATAAACGAGATGAACTGAGCAGTTATGCTCAAGGAATGTGAAAAATACCAGAATCTCTCAACCACCTATTATTTGTTTCATACCCAACGAGCCACCTAGCATCCCTATTTCACTCTCACAAGCGACCAAAACATGACCAAACTCTGACCTGATCTTGCAAACACCCTGATCGAAAAAAGTCGAGTTCTGGCATTACAGTTAACACAAAAGAGACATACTTTTGATGGAAAACCTTAGATGAAATTGAACAAGACAGATGTGTGTATTCGGTGTACAATGTATATAAAGACTCTTCAAGCCCAATACCACAACTGACTAACCAGACCGCTCACGCTATGCACAAACAAAACATTCCCCCCCCCCCCCCCCTCATCAATGGAAACATGGGGGAAAAAAAAGGAAAGTCGTTAGTACGCTTGCACAAGATATCCATCTTTTTCTCCCTTCCTCAATCTCCTTCCTCTAAACTGGTATCTAGGAGTACCTTTGATCTCGGACAGAGACCGAAAACTATCCTCCCATCATCACATGAATCACCCCTGCTTTCTTTGAAGAAAAATTCGTTGTTTCTCCTACATCATGATCTATAACGAAAAGAAAAAAAAAAAGGTCAGCATTTCAAATGATTCCAAACCAACACCTTTCTTTTTCAAGAAAGCGTTGAAAAGATGAGAAAGAGAGAATGAAAAAGGCCAAAGACTTACACATTCCTGATCCTGCTTCTGCTTGGGCACACCCATCTCCTCAAAAGTCTTCGGTCCCTTGCCTCCGCCGACAGAAACCGGTCTTGCGTTCGTCGTCGGCGGCTTAGGACTCAACTTCCCAGGTCCACTACCTCCGCTTCCCTTCGCGTCCAGCTTTGGTGTCGCCGAGTCAACTCTGGGTGGTGGTCGACTGGCAGCAGCCGTGTTGGGGTAAGGGCTATGCATGTTTTGAGCCGGGGCAGGAGGAGCAGTATTGTGTCGCTGGGATGGAGGGGGGTTATCGTCTACAGGGGCTTGGTATCCGATATCCAGACGAGGAGAAGATGAGCCTTGACCGAGATTGTTTACAGTGGTGGCGGGACGTTGGGGCATTACAGGGTTTGAAGCGGTGCGTTGCTGCGATGCCATTGAAGGACGAGCGCGAGGGTCGTTGGAAACCGGTCTTCTGTTTTGTGAGGGGAGGGTGGCTGATGATGAAGGTCTTGTCGAGGAGGCTGGTTGGACGGTTGCGGGTCTGGTGTCTAGGAAACCTCCTACGGGGGTGAGACGAGGGGGCATGTCGTCGAGGGGATATGGGGCCGTTGAGGAAGATCTCGGGGGAGGGACGGCGGGAGGTCGGTTGTCGAGTGGGTATGGTGCTGGTGTTGTTGATTGAGAAGGACCGAGGGAAGAAAGTCGTCTCGGGTGAGGAGACGGTGAGCCACCTTCGGAGATGGTGTCAATTCTTGGTGCTTGTGCTTGGGAGGAGAATCTTTGTGGTCTCTGCCCACGCATAGAACCGTGTTGAGATTTTATGGCTGTCAAGGCCACGTTCTCGTGATCGCGTTTGGACAGAATTTGACGATGTGATATGCCGTCAATACGTCCTTTGGCGTCCTTGTTGCCGCTGGCAGCAGCTTTGTTGTACCACTGCAAAGCGATATCAATGTTCTTGGGGGTATGGATACCAAGCTCATTGAAGTAACCCAAAGCGAATTCTGCAGTCGGGAGACCAGCATAAGCAGCTCTTTGAGCATAAATATAGGCCAGTTCTTCATTTTTGGGAAACAAGTTTTCGCTGCCGACTAGGAACCATTTGCTGATTGCCATGTCTGCTTCGGGCTCACCTTGCCTTGCGGCAAGACGGTTGTAATGCAGAGAAAGAGCGGGATCGAAATCGCAGCCCAGTGATGCCAATTCGTAGACTGAACCCATCTTGAGTTGCGCCTTTGAGAATCGACAGAAAGCGGCATTTTCAATGTATCGTCTGGCTTCTTGCTCGTCAAACGGCAACGTACCGTCCGGAACCTGGATCTGTGGAAGTTGACGAGCGAGCAACATGCCATAGACATAAGCACCTTGAGGAGCATTCTCATCGATCGAGTCGGCAGAACGCTTGATCAGATCGAAGCCAACCGAGTAATTCTTCTCCAAGCTGTACTGACCGCGCAAAGTGATCATACCAAGACGGTACAACGAAGCACTGTCTTGAGCCTGGACACCACGCTGATAATTGTTCAATGCCCTCTGCTCGTCATTGGCATTCTCATACAGCATACCAAGACGATAACAAGCACGAGCATAACCTCGATCCGCAGATCTGGCATAACAACGGAAGGCTTCGCGTTTATCCTGAGTAGCTCCAAAGCGACCGAATTCATGCCACATGCCGCGCATAAACTCGGCTTTGGGGTGATGTTGATCAGCCAAGAAAGCAACAATATTCATGGCATCGGTCATGATCTGTCTTTCAACAGGAGGTTGACTCGGTCGCGGAGCTTGTGTCTGTTGCAGTCTTTCTTCATTCTCCATACAAATGCCAACATATTGCAAAGCATCCTGTGCCCAAGCCAATTGCATATCCGGATCATTCGAGTTGAGCACGGTCACTCTCGCTGCCTCCAAAGTTGACTCGAATTCGGCATCACTCTGAGGGATATGGCGACCACGGTGGGCAATAGGGGGGAAAGCAGAGTCCTCAGCGGCAGTGGTGGCATTCAGTTGCATGTTGGCGATGCCCTCTTGAATATGATCGCTCATTTCTGGCATATGTCTGCATTTTCCAAAACAAGGGTTCGTCCGTCAGCTTTCTTCTTCTTCTTCTTCTTCTTCTTTGTTGCCGTGTTTACTTCTGTGGTACATTTGTATAGCAGCGGGACGTCATACCGTTGTGGAGCGGGTGCGACCAGCTCGGGGCTTGTCGGGGGCATGTAGTAGTCTGTGGAAGGCATTTGATCGCTGCCAGGCACAAACGTTGCCGATGCATGTTGGTAGTGGTATTGTTGTTGTGGTGGTGGTGGTGGTTGTTGTTGTGAATAATACGACATGGCTGCTTCTGGTGTGGAGAGAGTGAGTGCCTTGGTGGTGGTGGTGGTGGTGGTGGTGGTAGTGTGAAAGGAGAGGATAGAGTTGGTCGAATACAGGCGTCTACACAAACACAGGAAAAAGTCACCAGTTCACCGGTGTGAAAAGTCGTGTCAGCCTTGATCCTTCAGCTGCTGTTGTCTCGGTGCCACATGAAGACGTCTGGAACAGCAGAAATGGACATTCATGGTTTTTGGGAAACTGCTGAAAGATCATTGCGCCTCTTCAATCTCCCACGTTACCCCCACATTCAAGGGCCTACGCAAGCATCCGAGGGCGGTTGGTCAAGTCATCAAAACGGTCATTCAACTTCTCCTTTTCTTTGTTTGGTACTATAGAGGCTTCACTCGTTTCTAAGACAAGCATCATTTCTTTATACCACTACACATATTGAACTATTAATCGCTGCTTACTCTCAAATCTTCCTCCTATTTTCCATAGCCATATGTTCTGTTCAGACGTTGTTGCGTCACCAAACACCGCGTCCTCTCTTTTTCCGTCCTAGCCGCTCACTGACTGTTGCGAAACGACTCATACCTATGCTGCACTGCCTCATGGCATCGTAACCTTTTGTCAGCTTTAGCTTGGGCCTTTGTCAGTTCAGGAATGCCATGTCCTCTCTAGAGAGATTCTTTTTCCGGTTACTTGTCTCAATGCCATTTTCTTTGTTCACATCGAGACGAGCTATACCGGCCCGATCTGTCAATGCTTTTAAAACAAACTAGTGTTACAAGCAGGGCACAGTTTCGTTCCAAGAGTCTTGGTCTTGGAAGTATACATATATGATTATTGTGATAGTCTATTTTCTCGTGTCTCGGCGGTCTTGGGATGCCCGCAGATACCATTTGGGTGGTCTTGTCGTCTTATGTTCATTTAATTATAAAAGTGTCGATCTGGGGCAGATAAAGTTAGTTCACTATACGGATATATTGTTATATTGCTTAAACCCTTCATGCTGTCATTACTGGTGTCTTTTGACAATCGTCCTTCGGTACGTCGAGACGGCTGTTCTGAGAGAGTATTTTACATTTGCTGTATTGCATGTCATGACTGCTCACGTTGTTAACCTCCTATCTTTGCGTGTTGCAAGGTCGTGAATGAAATGGAATGCGACATGTACAATTCATGTTCTAATGCCATCTAGGTGCTTTTTTCCCTTTACTAAGTCCAACAATATCATGACTGCTCACCAACAGCAACACCTTCCGCATTGATAGCTTCGGCCTCTTTTTCATTCTCCTCTGCTACCTCATCCTCCTCTTCAGCCTCAACGTCTTCCTGCTCATCGCCTTCGTCATGACCATCTTCATCATCTTCTTCCCCTTCTTGCTGGCCATCACCCTTTTCACCTTTCAAGGTTCCGCCCTTTCTCTTGGGAATGACTTTCATGAAAGCCTCACCCCAATCTCCACATTCTAACCACTTCAACATGATTTCGTTGACATGGTTAGTTGCCAACACTTTTCTGCTTGCCATGGTCAAGTAGTCGCCAATAGGCAACCTGGCTGTTTTGATGCCACGGGCCTCCGCGCGAGCTTGACAGATTCCCTTTTCGCGGTTCTTGTCTACGAGACCGCCGATGATGTAGGTACTGTAGGGTTTGAGTTCTGTCAAGGTGTAGCTGCTGTCTGAGGAGAGGTAGATGGTCTCGCTTTGCTCACGGAGGGCGGCTAGGGCTTCAGGAGAGATAGTCGGTGGTTTTGTCGAGGGCTTCTTGGACTCTGTGAGTTGCGTCTCTGTTTCGCCATTCTTGGTGGAATCCTGCTGATCGCTGGTACTTGTAGCGGTGTTCTCCTCTTTGACTTCCAGCTCTGCCTTCTCAACGCTGGCTCCAACTTCGGCGGTCTGTTCCTGTACTGCAATGGGCTCAGGCTGAGCATACTTTGCAAAAACACTGGCCAGCTTGCCTCCCTTCTTCTCGTCTGCCATCCACTCCTTTGCCTTTTCTCCCGCAACGACAAAGTCTTCGTCCAGAGTCCTGACGCCTTTCCAATGCTCGTAGTTCTTGTTCAAAATATTGTCAAATCTATCTCTCAACTTTCCGTTGAAACTGCAAATGGCCATGTGCGCTCTGTAGGGCGAGTTCTTGTTGTCCGAGTAACATCTTGTGATCTGGCCAGCCAGAGAGATGCGCTCGTTGTCCCTCATCTTGTCGTCAAAATCGCAGTCCAGGACAAAGGTGATAGGTAGCATGGTAGGACGGGGTCGGCTCCGTTGGTGCTGCTTCCAGGCTTCAGGGTCGACCTCTGCTTGTTGGGCACGTTCTTCTCGCTTGCGTTCGCGCTTTGCCATGTTCTTCTCCTTGCGCCAGACCTTGCGATCGGCCTTTTTGGCGTCCCATTCTGCTTGGCGGCGCAGTCGCTTTTGCTGGTTCTTGGAGATTGGTGGTTGGGATTCAGAAGTGGTTGCTGTCGCCTGTGTGGTGGAGGCTGTTGATGCTTCTGGTTGGGTCTGCTGGAGAGGCGGAGCGGGAGCAGAGCCAGCCGTGTTTGAGGGCGTTTCGGTAGGCGTAGCTACGGTTGTTGCTGTCGCCGTTGCTGAAGTCGAGATGCCAGCGGAGAGGTTGGGAGAAGCTACTGGACGAGACTTTGTGGCGGAAGAGGCATCGTCAGCTTCAAGGCTCGTAGGGGCAGCAACAGATCCGGTCAATTGATTCTTCGCACCAGCAGCAGGATCCGAGCCATCGGCCATGGAAACGTCCTTGGTATCGGCGAGAAGATCCGTGTCGCGCTCATGGCTGAGTTTGCGGATCTTGGCTGGCCTTTCGTCCGCGTCCATAGTGTGTTTGCAATAAGTGCTGCAACAAACAGTTGAGATGGAGGATAGAACTGAAAAAAAAAGGTCAAGGTTCAAAAGATCCAAGACGCGATTCGCGCATGCAGAATCCCCGCCGTCGGCTTGAAAAGCAACGCCAAGGCCGACCCTCTGACCTCGCATCCAGAGGTCAGCAATTCGAGGCAATTCGAGGGAAGCACAAGCAAGCAATTGTCGGCAGCCGGACGAGATAGACACACCACACACCCTTCTACCACCGCTCCCCTAGTCCTCGTCGCCAACCGCCCATCATGCCTCAGGACATGCCGCCCACCGGCGGCTACGACCCCGTTCAGTATCGTCGTAACCTCCCCGCCCGTGGCTTCCGTCCCGCGACATACCTCCTCATGGTCGGCGCCATCTGCACCTACGGCTTCTGGCGCGTTGGCCAAGGCATTCGTGAACAAAAGTATGCAATTCTGTCATCTTTACATCCATTCGACTGCGCGACCGACGATCTGGCTGAGAGATCGGGCGTCTATGGGGACTGAGGAAGAGATTGAGGAACAGCAAATACGCAAGAACAGGCGGTGGAAAGAGCAGCAAGACCTCGAGACTTGGAAGAGAAAAAACAAAAAAGCACCAGCATGACAAAGTTGACAAATCACATACTGACTGGATTTTGTGTAGTGAATTGGCTCGTGAGAAGATGTGGTCTCGCATCCACCTGATCCCCATGCTACAAGCCGAAGAGGACCGCGACCAAGTTCGCCGTCATCTTGCCGACAAGGCCCGCGAAAGAGAGCTCCTCGGTGCCGAGACCAAGGTCTACCACAGCGACCGGTACATCTTTCTTCTCTATCGAATTCGGTATAACCTCTTTTTGCTAATCATATGCTTTCTAGCTTCATCCGCCCAACATTTGCTGTCACTCCTGGTCAGGTTACCAAGTAGATTTGAGATTACTTGCTATGGTCGTCACGTATGAGGGAGGAAGGGATTAAGAAAGGGGCCTGTCAGATGTGCCCAGCTTCACGTCAAGGCAGAAGGCTGACGTGTTGCTCAAATCATGATACTCCGCACACAAAATCATGTACAATTAAGCCGTTAGGAGCGGCTCGTTTCTTCTTGTATCAACCATTTTCCATCTCTTTTTCTCCGTTTCTGGTTCACCGGATACATGGTATGATATGTACTGAGCTTGATGTGAAATTGGGCTTGACAAGATACTGAGCTTGATATTGAACTGGGCTTGACAGGATGCTGAGCTTAAAAGACAAGTCATGTTTGACGAAACTGTCGCACATGTCATGCTTACAGACAGTTAATCATCATCAAGCTCCACCATCCCCCCCAGTCTGCTTTCGTGGCAAATGTCGCACTCTCCAAACATTTCCACCAAGTCCGCTCTCCGTAGCCCGCTCGGCAACGTATGGTCTTGATGTCTTATTTTTGCTGTCGACGAAGCCCTGTTGTTCTGTCATACGCTGAGCGACTCCGCTATAGATATCCTCCAACAGTGCCCAGTCTGGCGAGTCAAACTTGCCTCTGACCAATACAACCTTGAACCCTTTCAGCCGTTTGATCTCCAGAGGAGATATCGGTGTCAACAGCTGGAGTTCCTGCTTTTCCACGTCGATGCCGCGTACCAATGCCACACCTTTACACGAAGAGAAGCGCGGGTCAAGGGGTTGCACCAGTCCAGCATTATCTGCCAGCATGTATGGCAGTCCCTCTGATGTCCTGCCAATCCGCTCCGTCATATCCTCGCCCATATCAGCGGCCGATGCACAGGGTAGATGTGCCGGTCTATACTGCATGGTTGCGCATGCTTCGTCACTTCCAACCACGCACACAGCCAAGATCATGCCCTCAATTATCGTGGCTAAGAAGTTTGGATCAAGTCCTTCCCCATATGACATGATCGATGAGATGCCTGCATCTTCACCACTGTACTTGACGTGCCATGGCTGCATCTCCGACACGGCCATATCTGTCCAGATCGAGAGGCCCATCTGAGGTTCCATCGAATGGAAGTAAGACATTGTCTGCATTGCCCGAAGCTCGGCACTTGTTCGTGACTGCGGTGGCTTGGGACGAGGCGGGATCATGACGAACTTGGCTGTAGGTAGAGTCGCTTCGAGAGATGAAATTGTGTCAACCTCCATGGGTTGCATGAGAATAACATCGGTCAAAGGAAACTGTTGTACAATATCCATCATGACCGATACTGCTGAACCGAGTACCCAGCCGGAGCAGTTTAGAATAAGAGGTGCTCCTGGGAACTCTTCCAACAGACGAAAGTATTCATCGCGCAAATTTGCAGCACAGTTTATAAAGTGATCAACGTCTTCTTTCGGCATGTTTGCGCAGAGAGTGTGCGAACGGATCGTCCGATAACAGGATGCAACACTGCCGCTGGGGTGCGTGTAATTGGGACCCAAGACCGGATTGCGGATCTGAACCAGTGACATTTGACCAGGAGTTGAAAACTCTGGCTGTCCAGGATCAAGGTCTAGCCAGAAGCAAGAACCCGGTGCTGTTGCCTTTGATGCCGTCAAAATTGTGTTGACGAGCCATTTACAGATGGTTGATTTGCCAGATGCTTTTGGTCCTGAAACCATGATGACTGAGCTGGGATTGGTAGCTGTTGGTTTGGTCATAATTCTGCTCAGAGTCATCTGAATGTCCTGCTCCACCTCCAATGGAGATACAGCCCGTTTCAAGGGATCGTCAGAAGATGAACGAAGCTGTGGACAGTGTTAGCTACAAATGCCTGGAGCTGTCAAGAAGAACGAGACGAACCAATGTGAAAGACCTGCTTGCAGCTCCATTCTGACCGCCGTCTTTCGAAATCGGTGTGTTCCAGAGCTTCGTCCATAACGGCGAGAGTTTGGACAACTTTTCCAAAGACAGCCCAGTAGAAGTGACCGTAATCTCAGCAACACCACCCTTAGCGGTGATTACTGGCAATGCGTGTGTTGTCGGAGCATATATACGATGTGTCTTTGAACTTGGTCGCAGAATAGCACCGTACACCATGACAATACCCGTAAGAACCTGCAGTTCATACTCTCCTACAAAAGTGACCGTTTCATCAGGCTCCAGTTTAAGGGTCAATCTGTCCGGTTCGTTTGAAATCACGCTGTACTTTTCCGGGCCAAGGGAAGATAACTTTATAGGTTGAGATGCTTTGGTTGATGATGAATATGCTCGTGTGTAATTCCCTTCGTCGTCTGAAAAGTGTGCGGTTGATTCGTCCTCGTCGTCGCTCGAAATATCCTCCAGTTCTTGAGATTTGCTTAGAGGAAAACTTGACAAGAATGTTGGAAGAGCGCCATGGTCGGTCAGGGAACTATCTTGCGGTTTGTTCCTGGCAACGCCAGAAGCTACACCATCTGTGGAAGAAGTTGCTACATGCTTAGAAGCCTTTGCTCTGGCCGCAGCAAATGCACTCAGACGCGCTGTACGACAAAAAAAAATCAGTTTGATATCATGTTGTCAAGCGATCAAGCATAGATACCTACGCTTGGGAGCAGTATCTGTGAAGGCTTCTTGAGCTTTTCTTTTCTGCTGCATTTCGAAGACAAATTATTAAGATTAGAAAAATGTCTTCTGGCTGCCGAATTGGGAAAGTTTGGAGTTGACCTTCTGGACGCTCGGTGTTGGAGGGAAAGCGCAAAGGTCGGTCTTGGCAGCAAAGCAAAGCCGACCAAAAAATTATCTTGAGCATCTGATCTGTATATACTCGTACTCGGTCTTTCTGTCAATCGTTTTAGGGTTCTTTCTTCGTAGCCCTTTCCTCTCCTCGTCGTCGCTCAATACATTTCCCGAAAGTTATACCATCGAACTTTCGACACATCCAAAACATCGATACCATCTACGAGTCCAGATCTCATGCCAAACTAAGTCCGGCCAATTCTCGCAAATCCCAAAAATGGCAAAGGTCAAGGAAACGAAGGTCGCATTGAAGGGTGAGAAGGCGAAGAAGGCTCCTAAGGCGTCAGAAACTGCGCGCAAGCTACCCAAGCAATCCGAGGAGATAGTTGTCGAGAGCGACAGTGATGAGTCCGCCAGCGACAGCAGCAGTGGTCACAGCAGTGGTAGCGAGAGCGATGCCGAGAAACGCAAGAACACCAAGAAGCCCAAGCTGGCAAAGGCAAAGGAGACAGAACCAGCAAGCCCAGCTGTCGCCGACGACAGCAGCGATGACAGCTCGAGCGATGACGACTCCGAGGAAGGAAAGAAAGCAAAGGCGAAGAAGGCTCCAGCTGCGGTAGAGACCAACGGAACTGCACACAAGACGGAATCAAGCTCGGAGAAAAGCAGCTCGGACAGTGACGACGAGAGCGACAGCGACGAAGAGAGTGAGAAAGAGAAGGATGTTGAGGCACCCAAGACCGCTGGCCAACCCAACGTTCCAGAGACAACAGCGACTGCCTATATTCCTCCTCAGCCATTTGTGCCGCCGCCGGGTTACAAGCAGCTCAACACCAAGACCGTCAAAGCCTCTACACTCAATTCTCTTCTCGATCCCAAATCTCTCTCCTCGAAACAGATCTGGCACATTACGGCACCCTCTTCTGTTCCTCTCTCCGATATCAAGTCCATTTCACTTGCCGCCATTCAATCTCATCAGACTGTTCTCTCTCACAAGGGCACCGACTACAATTTTGCCGAGGCGTCGACAAGTAACGCGCGTGTTCTATTGCCATCCTCAAAGTCCGACGGATATGCCCCTGTCGAGATCCCCGTGGCCAAGGTCCTGAACCTACAGCAAACAATCAACCTGCCTAATGTCTCATCACGACAAACAAATCCTATCACTGGCTCTGATGCTGCCGCAAAGGTTAGCCAGCCGCCAGTCAGGACCGCTCGCCCACAACCCAAGGTACTGAAGATGAGGTGCAAGCCTCCAGGCTTCGGCGAGGACGAGCCCGGCACCATCGGCACATCTGATGAGGAGAGTGACTCTGATGTCGAAATGGCTGAGGCTCCTGCCAAGGGCTTCAAGCAGCCTTCAGGAGAGTCCAAGGAGAGCCGTAGCAAGCGCAAACGTGACGAGAAAGAGGCGGCCGAGGCATCTCCACGCATGGACAAGAAGAGGAGGAAGGCGGTTGAACAAGCCAAAAAGGCAGAAGAAGATCTAGTAGCCGGCACCAGAGATGAGGCACCGGAAACGACTGAAGAAAAGGAGAGAAAGAAGAGGGAGAAAAAGGACAAGAAGAAGAAGGAAAAGTCCAAGTAGATATCATGGAAGGGTTCAATGCATATGGCGTGGAGTTCTGAAATGTTTGGATGTGGCGTTCGATTGTCAACAGCGAGTACCCTTGGTCTCTATCAGTACATACGTGCAGAAGCATAATGTTGTGATGAGAATTATTTCCAAATCGAATAGTGACCCTGGCATTCATGCACTCGTGCACTAGCCCACAAAAAGCCGTTACACACGCAGTTCAGCCACACCGCGGCATGTGACGACACAAAAGAGCCTCATGCCTGTCTTTGACTGTTCATTATTTGTGCGTTAGTTGCAGACAACTCCGAAATATTGACATGCCCGATGACCTGGCGAGACAAGACGCGGATGCGACGGCCGTAGTAGAGGAGACTGCATCTCCCATGGGAGGACCACCACAAATACGGGAGCCATCGCCGTCTAAAAGTGACAACTTGCAACGTGATGCCGACAAGATGGAAGATTCTGACGAAGTACCGCCGCCTCCTCTGCCCCCAAGGCCAGCAAACCTGGATTTATTAGATGATCGATCATCTTCGGGCTCTATCCGTCTGCCGAAACGAGCGTCGCGGCCAAATCTACAGGCACGGCCGACGACAGCGGTATCATTGACAGACGTGCAAACATCGAATAGTTACCAGGACCGGATATCAGCACCCAGCCGGTCTCCTCAAATTCGACCCATGTCGAGGAAGCAAAGTCTGGCCACCGTCGATCGTCTGAAAAGTCGCGCTGCCAGTGACGCGGGCGAAACGAGCAGTGTGCGCAGTTATGCAAACACAACCGTGACAGGTGCTGAAATGGAGAGTTTACTCGGAGACATGATACCAGATCAATCAACGCCGGCGTGGAAGTCACTAAGTGCGCAGCTGGAAAAGGATAACCCATTTGACGAGTTTTCGGAAGAAGACGAGACTTTCGGCATTCGCTTACATCATGAGTTCGATGAGATGGAAGAGTTGAGGATTGATGGGTCGAACGAGGAATTTCTGATGAGTACCTGGACGACGAAGCTGAAACACTTTTTCATCTTGTCATCTTCGGGAAAGCCAATCTGGAGTAGGCACGGCGATGACCAGACCATTTCCAATTCTGTCGGCGTGCTTCAGACGATCATTTCTTTCTATCAGGATGTCGGCGACACTCTGAGAGGATTTACAGCAGGTGACGCTCGTTTTGTTATTCTTTCCAAAGGTCACTTGAACCTAGCTGCTATCAGCAGAATTGGCGAGAGTGATCAACAGCTCAAGAATCAGCTGGAAGCTCTGTACATGCAGATACTATCGACCCTGACGTTGCCGAATATGGAACGTATGTTCTCAAATCGACCCTCTACAGACTTGAGACGGCCATTACAAGGCACAGAAGTCTTACTCGGAGCGTTAGCCGACGGGTTCACTCGAGGCTCAATACCAACAATGTTATCAGCACTCGAGTGTCTCAAGCTCCGAAAAGCACATCGCCAAGTGATTAATAACACGCTTCTCAAAGTCAAATCACCAGGACTTCTCTACGGATTGTTGGTGGCAGGTGGCAGGCTAGTCAGTGTAGTCCGACCTCGAAAGCACTCGCTACATCCCGGTGACCTGCACCTCATTTTCAACATGCTGTTCGAAGCGGGCAGTGTGAAGGCCGGAGGAGGCGAGAACTGGATTCCGCTATGCTTGCCTGGCTTCAACAATACAGGATATCTATACATGTACGTCAGCTTCATTGACATCAGCGGTGACCGGACCAACGTTACAGACCGACCACCTTCTTCCTCTGGCAGCGACGATCAACTAGCTGTCATCTTGATTAGCACGGACAAGGAAGCCTTTTACGAATTACGCCAGATGCGTGATGACCTTCTCGAGGTAGCCATGATTTCCATTCTGCAAACAAACATCAATACTGATATGTGAATAAACAGCAACTCAAAGCAAACAACAGTCTTTCAGTATTGCAAACCGCCATTCGTGCCGGCCGTCCTAATTGTGCTTCGATCCTTCCTTCTGGTCCTCTACGTCACTTCATTTACAAGTCTCGGTCCAATGTCCAATACACTATGCCCTCTTTCCACCCTCACTTTACCGATCTTATATCCAAACGCAAACTCGTTTCCTTATACTCTGCGCTCCACTCAAGCGTACACGCCAAAACAGCACATTTGAAAGTTCATCACTGTGTTGCTAAAGACTCCGTCGCACTGGGATGGGAGACACCAACTTATGAATTGTATTGTGTGGCAGGACCTGGAGCTAAGAGGGAGGACATCGCAAAGGCGGCACAAG
This sequence comes from Dothideomycetes sp. NU30, assembly GCA_026013035.2. Lineage (NCBI taxonomy): Eukaryota > Fungi > Ascomycota > Dothideomycetes > Dothideomycetes sp. NU30. The sequence continues at coordinate 65,797 of BSBH01000087.1, read as the reverse complement.
GAGTGGTCAAATGGATAAGACGTGAGGAAGAGAGGGTCTTCATTATAGGAGGTGCAGTTTTTTGAAAGCAAACAAATAATCTAGACTTGTCTGAACAGGGTCCGGGTAAAGCTTCCATGTTAGTCTTGTTGTGATTGTACATAAGTACATATTGATATCACGATCCCTGCTTTATCACATTATCTAGTCATAATGTTAGAGTTAGACTCCATGGGGCAAAAACGGGCTATGGATTTATGGAAACCGTTCTGTCTCACGCACGATCGTTTGCCGACGCTCGTTCACCGTACAGCTGCTATCCTCGGGCATGTTCCTAGAGATATAGAACTACAGACAGAGTCCGGCAGACCTACGGAGAGGAGCTCACTGGGGATTCGAGAACGGTTCTATCGATGGCGGCATCCTCTGAGATGGACGTTGAGATTAATGCCGGGAACGCCGATTGATCTCGGTGGCCCCTAGGCTGGATCCTGGCTTTAAGCCAGTCTGCTTCCATACCTCAGCTATGTTACATGATAACCTATCTCGCTTTTGCAAGTAGACAACGAGCGATTTGAAGTTACAGGGTGGAAGATACGAAGCTTGTGCAAATCCACGACCGTTTGTCCGCCTTAAGAAACTTTCGAAACGTCACTTTGTCCATGTTAATTACAACGTTTGGCACATGCCACCATCTACATTTCCTGGGGCTCCCGCAGAGGTGACACTACTCCGGCACGTTTTCAATCGTTCTTAGCCAAGAGCTGGACTCACAGTCCGCCAGAAGTTGTTCAACAATACAACTGTTGTTGAGCCTCAGCGGTCAAGATTTCTAACGGCTACCAAAGATATCGCCGCATCTTCCAAAATCATGTCGTTCTGATTGGGCTCGGCTCAACGGTCAGACATGCTTGCTACTGTGCTCATAGTCCAGGACTTTGATGCCCGGTGTGTCGTTGTCGGAATCAAGCGGTCGTTGCGACGAACGATCGGATTCGATGCAGACACGACAAAAATATCCATGAGACTGTTTCAGCAAGGTCATAATATATAGACCTCGTCATGCGCACATACTGTCGATCACATCTCTAACATTCCACACTCGTCTGAATTCTGATCTTCGAGATGATTGATCTCACTCAGGTGGCAGCTGCCTTCATCCTGCCCCGCCAGGCGGTTCTGGATCACCTCACGAACCTGTTATACGGCATCACAACAGCTTTCTTGCTTCTGACAACGATAACAGTCCTACTCAGGGTATGGGTGCGAACAAGAATGGTCAAATGTTGGGGGAAAGACGACTGGATGATGCTAGCTGCACAGGTGAGCTAGGATTCCTTCAACTCTCCAATGATTTTCTGTTAATCCATAGGTACACAGATTATTTTCATGGCTCAATGTGGCATAATCTTTTTCTTTGCACATTTACAGAGCAAGGTTACAGATGCCAATATCTTTACAGCATTCGGAGAGGTATGTGGATGATGCCAACTCTGCTTACTGCATCACACTAAGAATCATACAGCTGTATGTATATCTCACCATTACAGAGTCTCTCTACCTCATCTCTAGCCTGTTCCTCAAGTTCTCACTCGCACTATTCTTCTTACGCTATCTGACGGAACGCTGGGCACAAATTGTGATCTGGACAAGTATTGCTGTTTATATCATCTACACCTGCTTCGCCTTCTTCGTCCTCCTCTTCCACTGCGGAGTGCCTACCAAAGAGAACCTGACCATGAAGACTATTTCCGACACTTGCGGAATAGGCAATCATATATTGGTGCCCCTCAACATTTCCTGGTCGTCGGTAAACACTTTGACGGACTGTATATTTGCACTGCTCCCAATCCACTTCATCAGAAAAAGCCGTATGACGACATCTACAAAGTTTTCTGTGGCTGGCATAATGGTTTTGGCAGTCCTCGGTTCGGGTGCCTCGATCGGAAGGACCCTTTACACTGGAGAGCTGCAGAATCCCAAGAACATCTGGAAGACTTGGACCGTCTTCATTCTGTGGAGTGTGCTCGAACCTGGCATCGGCATCACGACTGCGAATCTAGCAACCTTGCGTCCACTAGTCCGGGCTTGCGGATACAGGCTGAAGATGGGTACCTCAAACCAGGAATATTCAAGTGGCAGCGGTTCTGGACGGACGTCGGAGCAGTTCAGCAAGCCAGTAGTGCGTCAAATCCAGGAGATAAAGGGCACACGACAAAGTCGATTCGATAGTATCGAGCTGTTGGATGACGACTTAGAGTTTGTCACTGCCAAGACGTTCGAGAGTGATATAGAGAGAGGTGAGAAGGCAATTCACTGAGCTGGAAGCTACCATTGGACGATGATGTATATTGACCTATTCTCTTAATTCTTTCACCTCCTGTACTTAGAATCTCTATTTCACGACCTTCACGAAGACTCAATCTAATGACATGAGGATAGAGCAGGCATCGAGCTGGATTCTACCGGATAAATGCTTGTATTCAGATCTCACTGTGCCATGAACACAAACAGTTGGGAATATTATCGCGAGGACCGTCCTTCGAGCAGAATGGACCTGACTACATTATGCGTTACTCTTGCCGCGTAGCCCTGTTTTGTGAGGCCGCATGTCAAAGATGACGAATTTCCAAACCCAACGAAACGTGTCTGTCTTCTACTACATCTTCCTGTACCTGGTGGCTACTGGTGGTGACCTTTCGTCGTGAAGACAACTGAACCAAGAGATGACAGGAACGTTCTATCCATAGCTGGCTGTCGCTATTCTAGTGTCAAGCGCTTCGAAACATTAGCTGCTACATATGTCAGGTATGTACAACATGTACAACGTGTTGGTACTTCTGCGCTGCAGACAGCTATTAGTGGATTCTCACTTCTGACCATTGCTTAGAAGATTTTGTACCGCCCCTTGTCAACTCCACAATTCAGAAAAACGAAAAGAGAGTCGTAGTGCTTGAAGGGCTGGGTAGACGTGATTTGGAACCGATGTCTACGGTATCACAAAAAGGGTTCGATACATACCAACACTTTCAGAGCATACGTCTCCATGGCGGTCGCTCAATGTCATTCCAACAACTCCCTATCAATAGCAGTCTCTTGTACCTTCGACCGACCGATCAACGATATATAAGTTCAAGCTATTTCAGACTCAACAGGACCATCAAGCCCATCAATAGCAGCTCCACTACACTCCTCTAACCCACATCAAACCACCAATCATCCACAATGCACTTCCCCTCCAACCTCATTCTCTCCCTCGCCGCCCTGAGCACCCTTGCCTCAGCTCGCACCAATCCCCATCGCCGCCAAAGCAACACCTGCATCCTCCAAACCGTCTCCGACCCTTCCACCTCCGACATCCAAGCCTCAATCAACCAATGGAACGTCGACGTCAACACAGTCAACGACTACCTCAACAACGTAACCACCTTCTCCCTCGGCATGGATCTTCAAAACCAGACCGGCCAAGCCTTCATGTTTGCCGAAGACGAACCCTGCCAGTTGCAGACTCTGGCCAACATTGCGGATCTGCAAGGCAATTTGGCCTCTGATGCTTATACTTGCGCCATCATGGACTTGATGAAGGTCTTCCAAGCCCATGTTTTGGACAACTTGGTCAACATCATCAATAATCCTAGTGACAAAGCAATCATCGATGCTGCCGTCAATGATATCAACATCTTCAGGTGAGTTTATGTCAGTCCTCTTCTCTGCTTCACAAAAGTAAATTCACTTCTCAAGAAGAGGGCTTTTCCGTATCTCTCTGGATGGGCGCTGATTGACGACATGTCATGATATAGATGTTGCAATGTTTTGCCCGATGCTTCTATCCTTTGGCGCGATGCCGCCGATGATGCCGGGATTTCGAACCAGGTTTCCATCAGCGCAGGTAAGCTTCTTCTGCTGAACGTCGAAAAACTTCGGTACATGTCAGGAAAGAAACCACACAAAATGCTTACTTCATATAGGCAGAGAAGTTGCATGCAGTGGCATCACCTGCACCAATGTCGCCACGGCCACAAACTGCACTAACGAGCAAGACTTTTGAGCAAGCTTTGGGGACGCGAGATGCGACTGCCTTGAATATGATTAGAGAAGAGAATGATACGCTTTTGCTTTTGCTTTTGCTTGTAGGAGGAGAAGGGGCTCTTTGTTCGACGCTGGACAATCGGAGAGGGAGGGCTATCAAAACGTTCGTTTGAGCTATTGAGGCATATATGAGATGCCCCATAACAGTGTTTGTCCATGATCTTGCAGGAAAGCATTCGTTAAGTACTACAGGCAAACGATTCGATTGCTGCGACATGAACACTTCATTCTTGATCACAGACCGCTCGTCTGGCTTGTGAATTTACGTCTCTTCGAAATCAACTCTCAAGATTTTGAAACACCGCAAAGTCCACAAACACCGTAGTCAGTAGGATTGATATATCCCATCTGTCTGCAGTTCTCAGTCTGACATTTCCATGCCTTGGGCATGAGAGCTGGTATCAGGACATGAGAGCATGCGGCACAGAGTGGTGATTCTGGTTCGTTTTCTAGCGAGCAGATTGGACAGGCTGTGTCTGTGTTGCCGTTTGGTATTATGGCAGAACTTGAGTGTTCGGACGTTGGTACTGGGCCTGGTACTGTTGATGCTTGGACTGGTGCAGTCTTGATGGTGTCGGTATTGGTTTCGAGGTTGATGTCTTCGTTCTCGCTTGCTGTCGATGCGTCATCACTAGCTGGCGATGGTATCGATGTGTTGAATCCTGTTCTGTTCTTGGATGACTCGTTAGACTTTGCTGTACTCCTGACTGCGGTCGGCATGGTTGTGATCTCCTGTATCTCGTCTTCAATTGCTGTCGAGGCATCATCTGCTAAGTTCGATATCTCGGCCTCTTTCTTCTTCTGTCTGGAGTGAGTGTCAGAATGTTGTTTCTTCAAATCCTGGTCATCGTCGCTGTCCGTAGATGCATCGTCAAGGAAAACTTGATTCCTCTTCGATGGTCCAGAGCTCCGTGTCGATTGCGGTTTAACAGGCTCGTTGTCGATTTCTCGCAGCTCGTCAAGTTCCCTTCGTGCATCTTTGTCCTCCGCATCCTCGTTCTCACAAACCTTGACCATGTTGCCATCTTCCGGATTGAAAATCCCTCCGGCATTTTCATAGTCAGAATCCGTTTCGTACTCGTCATCACTGACGGGTTCTGATTTGGGTTCCACTTTCACAGCCTCCTTCTTCACAGTCTCAAATCGTGCCAATGCTGCCGCTGCTCGCAATTCTCGTCCGCGATTGCTTCCAGCGACTCTCGGCTTTCCCATCGGCTTCTTGCCTTTTTGACCGGACTCGAGCTTTGTTCTGACGCCCTCATCATCACCCAAAGCGACTCCATTGGTACCGAACTTTTTGGCGATTCTTCTTTGTTGACGCTCAGCGTAGCTGACTTTGGGTCTATCCTCTTTTCTCTTGCGTTTCCTACCACCTGAAGACCTATATGTACCTCCACACAAACTTCTTGGAGCATTCGCTGCTTCAGGCATGTGGTTGGTCATGTACTGTCCAGAGATAAGCGATTGGCCTCGACCCCAGAGACCTTCTCCGGTGTAGTCTTTCGCCCATAGTCCCTTGAGCTCATCTGCATAATCGTTCCTCACTTTCCAAAAAGCGCGGGAGTGATTCATCTGTTTGCAATGAGCCAACTCATGCATCATGACCATCTGAACATGCTTGAACGGCAACCATTGATTTGTATGTGGCGCTTTCAACACCAACTGGATGACTTCACCCGCGTTGAAGTTTCTGCCTACGAATTCGAGGTTTGGTGGGTATTCTTCGAGAGACATGACGGCGATGTGATTGGCTTTCATGATCGGATAGCAGACGGCGGCGACACGTTCCAGGAAATCTTGTGCAAGTGCTCTATCTGGTGTCTCCAGTGGTTTTATGAAATTGATGAGTGCATTTGGTCGTTTTGTCCTTTCGTTGATGCGCTCGATTCCGAGCACTTTGTTCATGTTGGACTTTGAAACTGTCGTGGTATGTGGCGAGATTAGTTCCGAGAGGTGGTTTTATGCTCCAGTGTGGTCGGAACGTCGTCGAAATGCCTTCACAGCTCTACAAGAGGGATCCAAGAGGATCTGTCCAGTTCTGGTGAGAATATCAGCTCCTTACGTCTGTTTGCGAGGTTGATGAGTTGTTTGTTTTGTGAAAGCAGGGTGCCTATCACGACCAAGTTGAAAGTCTAGTGCTCGGCAAATCTTGCCTTTTTCCAGTCTCACTTTCACAAACAACTTTCTTCACAACCACGTCTGTACTTACTCATGCAATGTCAATAATCGATACGAGATCAGTACCAAAGTGACATTTGATTTCAGCGTGTTACACATGAACGACTCTTGGTGCACACACTCGCTTACGTCGTCTTGATTCCGCCATACTCACACGGATAATACATCTTCAAAAGATCAAGCAGTTCAAATATTGCTTCGTCCGACCTTCGACTGAACATCCCCGAGACTCTAGAACACTACCAAAATTGAATAAAACTATCCCATCGACCCGGTCACAAAAACTTCATTCCCGCAGAATGACCGACAAACAAGAACTGATGCCAGAAGGCATTCACCACTACGAAGACTCATCCGAAATGCCCGAACAGATTCAAAAGTAATGAATGTCCCTTCTTCGCATGTCAAGAAAAGAAAAAACATCACAAGAAACAATGAAAAATGCAACAAAGATACTGACTTTCATAACTAGATACTGGCACCAACGCTACAACATCTGGTCCAAATATGACCAAGGCATCTGGATGACCGACGACGTCTGGTTCGGCGTAACTCCCGAACATATAGCCAAGTAAGTTCCTTCTTCTACCTCCTATCATCTTAATCTGCTCTCGCTATCCCAAACTCTCCCTCTCTTCACCCATAACTTAACACCCATCCAGCCGCATAGCAGACCACATATCCACCGGCCTTCCCACAACCACCTCGTCGAAGTCAATCATAATAGATACATTCGCCGGTGCAGGAGGAAACGCAATCGCCTTCGCCTTATCTCCCAGATGGAAACAAGTCTTTGCCATAGAGAAGGATCCAGCGGTGATTGCTTGCGGTCGTCACAATGCAGAGGTATATGGTGTCAGTCACAAGATTTGGTGGATCGAAGGCGATTGCTTCGATGTGTTGAAGAAGAGATTGAAGAGTTTGGCCAAAGATGCGGTTGTGTTTGGAAGTCCGCCGTGGGGTGGTGAGTCTTTCTTCCCTTTCCCTCTCTCTGTCATTTTGCCAGCTTCTATTCTTTTTCCTCCTCTTCTTATTTCCTCTTCTTTGCTTCTCTTTCCTTCTACTCCCTTGATTTTCAGCAAACATGGAAATTTCCTATGCTCAAAGAACCTTTAAACTGACATACCCTTCTCTCGAAAACCAGGACCTCAATACACAACCGACAACATATTCGACCTCTCTACAATGCAGCCCTACAACCTCAAAGACATATACACGGCTTTCTCCTCCTACACGTCGGATTTCGTGTTATACCTACCCCGAAACTCTGATTTGAATCAATTGGCGAGATATGCTCCTGAACCAACAGAACAAGAAGGAACAGAGGAGCGTGAAGGAGGAGATAAGAAATTGGAAGTTGTGCATTATTGCATGAATGGGAGTAGTAAGGTAAGTTCTTGTAATCCTCCTTTTTCCTTCTTCCTTGATGGTGGTCTAGGAGAAACAAAGACTGATGAATGGTCGTAGGCACTTTGCGCGTACTTTGGCGCCTTCAAGTTTGAGCAATGATGGAAAAAAAGACAGAGAGAGAGAGAAGCATTTTTCTTCTTTTCCAATGATACAAGGACGGAAGGGGTAATTTGCTGCCTGCTGTATTTGTAAACACCTTTGCAGTCACCCAGAATAAACAAAACGACATTATTTGTCTATCTGGAACGGCAAAGATGGAAAAAAAGGATCACAATCAAATTTTGGCGAGGGACGAAGTGATATCTAAGCACAACAATATCAGTGCTTTTAGAGGTGGAAAGGAAGAGGGAAGAAAATCATAGTCGAGTCTGAACCTTCTCACATGGGGCTGTCCCTCCGATGCAGGAGGCAATCGATGCACGAGACATGTACGAAGAAAGGAGAAAAAAAAAAAAAAGGTCCATTGAGATATAAGTGAACAATGGAAGGAAACAATCATTATTCTTGGACAATATGTCGAATTTGGTATGATAAGGTAATTTAATAATATTGATGAACAACAAATGATGAGTTTTTTCCCCGTATGGTTGGAAAAAATAACAACAACAAAAACAAGACAACACACGCAGAGTGGTATCGATGATTTGGGCTCGAGTGAAAATGAAAAACAAGACAAGAGGGGGAAAAACGAGACAAAAGGAAAAAAAGGAGACACAAGAAGAAAAATCCCCTTCCTTGATGGAAGAAAAAGGATGTGACAAAGGAGAAGAGGACGTGTAGAACAAAAGAACAAAGAATCTAAAGAGAACAAAACCTCAGAACGCTGGAGACGCTAGGCATTGCGAAAAGAAACAAGACAACAAGTGACCAAAAAACGATTTGGGTTTGGCAGAAAGAAAAAACAAGGCTTTGGGATTTATCTGCAAATCGAGATTCCATCAACAATTGGCAGCAACAACGAAGTCTCAAAGGACCGGCCAGTAAGAGCAGAAGAGGAAGCAAGTAACTACCACCAAGATGCCAAGGGACAAAAGAGAGAAAAAAAGCAAGAGTGAAATCAAGCAGACATGCCAGCGACCCTATTCCTCAACCCATCCATGTCATCCTCACTAGCTATTGCAGGGGAGACACTAAGTTCAGGACTGGCCGTCGAAGTCGTCGTTGGAGGCAAAGGTAGAACTTTATCCGTATCGTACTTGACATCCTTGGGCGGTGTAGGCGGTCTCTTCTGCTCTCCACTATGCCTGTATTTCTCATCTTTCGGTGGCGTCAAAGGCCTGTTCCGATTGTTCTGCCCATGTTCAAAGTCGCCATATTTCATGGGTCGAGAAGAAGGAAGTCCTAGATTGTCGGTCTTGGGGGGTGTGGGAGGTGGAACTTCGCCTAGGTTTTGACTCGGCATGTTGGCGTTTCCTAGCATTATAGCTTGTGTTGACGTTGCGTGATTTTTGCTGGCACCACGGCCTCGGAGAGAGTCCTTGGAGATTTGTGGCGTGACGGTGCCGTTGGGTGTTCTTGACGCGGGGCTTCCGTTCTCTGCTGCTTCTCCAATCACGGGAAGTGTGATCATGTCGTTTTCTTGATGGGGACTTCGTACGGCTCCGATGGAGCGGTCTGGTACTTCTTCCTCGCCACCGCCGCGGCGTCTGCTCTTCTCTGCTTGTTTTTCGGCCTTTTGCATGACTTTGTCGGTGCCAGCAGGGTTGTAGTCCTTGGTCTTGAGGATATTGACGCCGGAGAGATTGGGATCGTCGAGAGTGCCTTCCAGACTATGTCCAGCCTCCTGACCTTGTTCGATTTGTTGCTCCTTTTCGGCCTCGGCTCGTTCACGACTCTTTGTAATACCAGAAATGAATTTTACAAAACGGTCGCCATATCTTTCAGGAGGAATGGCTGAGATTTGTGACTCGGGAGCAGACATGCCCTTCCAAAAGTGTTCCATGCGCTTGATCAAGGAGTACTGCAAACGAGTTAGCATTTAATTTTATCATGTGTTATGTGCAAACTTACATGTGTCAGACAGTCAATGATACCGAGGTAGTAAATCTCTTCACCAAGCACGTCGTTCTCGTGAGTCGCTCTGAAGCCACCGTCATCGCTGTAAAAGTAAGAGTGCTTGCGGCCTTCCGACCGCATCTCATCAGGCATCTTGTCCAGAGACTGGCCCATGGGTATGGGCTTTTCGTTCTTAATGAGCTCACGCAGCTCTTGTGCTTTCCGTGCGTTCTCCAGCTTGCTAGGCGTGCGCATGAGCATATTGGGATGTTGGGAATGCTCGTCGCCTTTGCTGCCACCAGGTTGGAAGACCTGTAGAGTCTTGCCTCGCAGGTTGTCTTCGTTACCACGCTGGAGGTCGTGAATACCGACCAGCAGAGAGTAGTCCATGATTTTCAGTCTTTGTAGTAGAGCGACGTCCTTTTGCATTTGAGTCACGAAAGCGTCCTTCTTGGTTGGGCCAAATTCGAGGTGGAGGTTTCTTCGTAGCCAGTTGAGATCTTTCAGAGTAGCTCGCGGGTTCTTTTCCAAATCTTCTTCTCTAAAATCTCTGCCAATTGTACTGCCCTTCAAGTCGAATGTCCTGTGGATATCACGATGTGGAGGGAAAAGGTTGTTCATGACAACAAAGTGGATCTTCCTACCATAAGGAATCTTGACTCTGTGTAGACCGTAGAACTGACTGAGGAGGGTGTTCGGATTCGATGTGACGTGGTTGTAGTAATCCTTCAAGATCATGCGAAGGAACTTGTGCTCGGCATGGTGAATAGTCTTGATGATGTACTTGTAGTCGCGGGAAAAATAAAAGAAACTCCCAGATTTGCCAGGAGAACCGAGCTCGGAAAGAATGTACTTGGAGGTTAGGGACACGAGGTAGTCAGCAGGATCAAGGCCAAAATTGCCGCGAAGATGGCGGAAGACCCAGGGGGCGTAGTCCTTGAATTTGAAGTCGTACTTGGCCGAGGGAGTAAGTTCGTTGCCGGTGCTAGATGGAATGAGCGAGCTATTACAAGTCGAGTTGCGGGGAGAGTAGATCTTACATATCAAACGAGAACTTGTGCTTTGCATCAAAGTCGGCATCTGTCAAGTCTCTGTCCATTTTTGCATTCGTTCTGGACACGCAAAAGCGGATACCAGTAAGCATGTTGTAGGCCGTGACCCAATTGACGTGGTTCTGATCGACCTTGGTTCCAACAACTACACGGTCATCATCATCCTCTCTCCTCTTCTTGCTTGCTCTCTTTTGCTTGATGTGTTCAGCCCAGCGTGTAGCGTCATCATCCTGAGGAACTTCGTCGAGATGCATATCCGAATGCACAGATCTGGTTATGTGACGGACAAGCTGGGAAGAGTTTCTCCTCCGTGAGGGTGTGTTGGGATTAGGCGAGAAGCGACCAGTCACGGAAGCGACACCGTCCATGGAAGGTGTCTGGCTGTCACGAGAAGTGCGTCCAGCAGCTGTCGGAACCTCGAGAGTGTGGCGATGGACCAAGCGATTGGGAGGCTGTGTCGAGGTTGCTGCGGCGGTGGTAGGGTTGTGGTGGAAGGCGGGCGGAGAAGATGCGCGGTGGGCTTGATGGGGGACACGGAGCATATTATCTGAGATGGTCGATGCAGCATTCTCGCTGACAGATGGTAGGACAGGGCTTGGAGCAGGCTGTAGTTGGGAAGTGTGCTCGGTGGGCGAGATGTTCTCTGTTGTGGGAGGAGCAGGTCTTGATGCGACAGGAGGCTTGGCAAGGCCATTAGGTTTTTGTGCAAAGTAGCCATCTTCCGGCGGCAACTCTATGGATCTTTTGTTGTCGGCGAGGGTGCTTTTGAGCGAGGCGGTAGAGGGGAAGCTGCCTTGTGACGAAACAGTTCTGCCGCGCGTGCTGTGTGATTCGGAAGTTCGGCCATTGGGCAGCGACACGAGGCTGCCGTCGAGACCATTTGACAGGCCATTAGGGGCGGGCGTTGTTGCTTTGGGCCATGCTCCGGGGAGGTGGTCGAGAGTGGGGGTGGGTTGTGGTTGGGGTTGATGTTGATGTTGATGTTGTTGTTGTTGTGATGACGATAAGGGCTTGGACGACAAAGAGTTGTTGTTGTCAGAGTCGGCAGACAGGAAGGATGGCATGTCGACCTTCTTCAACATGTAGGCATTGAGCGGCGATGGCACCTTGCTCAATGTTTCCCCTTCGTGGGGCTGCAGTCGAGCGGATTGAGCCAGCGCTGCTAAGGGCCTGTCGTCGAACGCTGGGCAAGCGGGCGGTGAGGACGACCGACGAGGGAGCCTTGTCGCTGGGAACAAAGCAATATAGAAGCGACGACAACCGAGGGGCCCAAAGAATAACCAGAATAGGAGGGTGGACTGGTTTGAGAGACGAAGTGGGTGGAATGGGATATCGTAAAGTGCTCAGTATGTTATCACAGAGGAATATGGAATATGGGGGAGAAATGGCGGCGCGTCGTCTGTCGTTCGGCCTACGAGACTCGAAGTTGCTAAGACTGACTTGGACCGAGACCCTGCTTTTCCTTGTGGCTTGTGCCTAGACGAACTTCAGCACCGTCAGGCTGGCTGGCTGCGCGTTTGGCCGCCGATCTCTGACGTTCGCTCCAGTCCGTCCGTAATTTTGCTTCTGCTCCGACGAACTCCAGCTCCCTCTTCTTGTATTGTATCATAACACAACACCTCTCCGTGATCTGTGCCTCGCACTTGATGTCAGCTTCTTCTTGTAGCACACTGCTTGGTCATCTTCATTATTCACGTCCCAAATATGTAACAAGTACGCGCAAATCGTAGCGCTGGAAGCCATCTGATAGAATAAAATATACCATCTGCAACTATAAAACAGAATACCCTCGAGTCATAAAAGTTCGAACCATACGCCCTTTGCAGCCATTTCCACAAAGCAATTCCCACGGCAAAAAAAAAACATCTCGTAAGCACGAAGCCCAGCACTGGTATCTCATCAAGTGTCCGTCGCCCAACCAATAAACTCTACACCGGACGCCTTGTCATCTGCGCCCGAGCTTGACCCTTTCAACCTATCGTCATTACAGAATAATAAAGACTTGCATCTCCCCTACACCAGACCACTTTACTTCTTCTTGGGTGTGGCCTTCTTGGGAGCTGCCTTCTTTTTGGTGGCAGCTGCCTTGGTCGCAGGTGCAGATGGAGCGGTGCTCTTGGTGACACGGCCAGACTTGGTCTTGCCGAGAACCACGGGCTTTGTCTCCTCGACAGCGGGGGCCGCCTGTATAATCGTCAGTTTAGTTCATCCAATGCCATACTACCTTGACATACCGGGGCACTCTTTCTGACCTTGGACACGTTAGCCTTGGTGGTGGCAGTCTTCTTGCCAGCAGCAGCCTTGGCAGGAGCCTTCTTCGTGGCAGCAGCCTTCTTGGTCGAGGCTTTGGCAGCAGGAGCATCTTTGGCAGCGGCCTGGAAAGTGTCAGAATGTTCTGAACAACACGCGACAAGCAACATCAGCACTTACAGGCTTCTTGGCCTTGGCAGCTGTCTTTGGTGCGGCCTTGGTAGCCTTGGGCTCGCCAGTCTTCTTTGCATCGGCCTTCTTGGAGGCAGGAGGAGAGGTAGCCTTTGACTTGGCAATTTTCACCGGGCCGGAGGGTCCTGTATCACTGTCAGTAATCGTTGAATCCCAGTGACTGCCCACTTCTCTCTCGCGATCGGAGTGCTGCAGCGAATGCCTCGAACTGACCCTTGGGACGTTCAAAAACGCCATTCTCGCTGCCCTTAGTAAGAGCGCGGTTGAATTGCGATGTGAAGGCGGCGTCGGTGGCATTGAGGTTGTTGTTTGCAAGAACGTATTTCTTGAGAGCTTGACGACTGGAGTGGGAAAAAAGAGCTCGAGTCAGCAACAAGCACGAGACGCGTCAACCATGTTTTGGACTGTAACTAACCTGCTACCTTGGCGATCCTTGAGCTATAACTCAGAAAGAACACGTCAGTAATCATTCTCGAAGCAGAGTATAGTTTATGCCGGTTGCCCGGGAGCTTCTTGTGTCTTGTCGCAAAGCCTCTCTAGGCGCCAGGAAACGCGTGGAAAAGACGTGATAAACTGACATTGATGATAGCCTCCTTGATCATGTCTGCGGGGAAGGATCAGTAAATGAATGCGACCGAGGAACAATAAGCGCGACAAAGACGCGACAGGTCTTCGAGTTGGTACATACCCTGGTAAGTGGCATGGGCGGGTGCGGAGCCGGAGGCCTTCTTGGTGGTAGTGGCAGCTTTCTTGGGAGGCATCTTGACGTCTGTTGATTATGCAAAGATACTGAAGCTGGTCTCGACGTTTCGAATGATGGGTCGAATGTGTGGATCAAAGTTGGTTGTGGTGGTGAGATAGTGCAATAGAAATGGAAGGGCGCGGAGGGGGAGGCGCGATTGTGCGGGGTGGTCCAGTTGGTTTTAAAGAGGAAACGGTGCTGCTTCCGAATCACAGCTTCGAAGCCTTCAGCCTTAGCATCCTCATAAGCGAGTAACTACTCGATCTTCAGGTCTCGAATCCATGAAACTTGGAATACCAACATGACTTGAACGGGCTACTTCTTCAAGTGCTATTCTTTCTTGCTCCCACTCTATTCTGCCAACCTCACCACCATTCTTCGCAAACATGGATGAGGCCTTCCAAAGCTCTACCAGACGCCAGATCAACCAGCTTGCCGCGCTAAGCCTATCTCGGTAACCATATTGAGATCGAGTCCTCCACCTTTCACATGGCTTCAACGGTGTTTTATCGATGCTTTGCTTGCTTATCTCACGCATGACCCGTTGTTGTTTTCCTTGTGCAGCTCGAGCACACCTCGCTAGATATTCAAGAAACGTGCAACTGTACGGCCGGCCAGCTGTCGTACGAAAAGAACGGCAACACGAGAAGAAGAAGAAGTGAGTTGTCAAGCAAGCTTCAGATCTCACATGCACCCATGCATGGACATTTTAAGCGCATACCTAAGCGAGAGAGCTTTGAACGAACCTCAGTTCCTGAACTCGGTGCTGGTTTTGACAACAATTTCGATCAGAATTAGCTTTACATTCATACTGCGTCGCAGTGATTCTCGAATGCATTTTCGAAATTTGCTCCTTTTCCATCGCAGGGAGGCTCAGCGTACGATCAGCATACTTTAGGAATATCATGTGAGCAATTGCCAAGTCTATGCGTCAGTTACCGCGCCGCAGACCGCCAACAAAGCACCCGAAAACCCATTGGGTATCGAGCATCTATACAGCGGAACGACTTCTGGTCACCTCTTTTTGTCAAAATAGCACTCATTCATGGCGGATCGTGTTCAGGTTCCTCGTTTCTGTTGTTTGCTTTTTCAACAAGCCGAACATTAAACGGCGCGCGTTCTTCAATTGTTTTTACATGATGCTTTTGTTCTATCTCGTGACATCCGCGCATTAACAACTCGTTTACCTCCTGGGCATACCTCTTCCTCTGCCTCTGCCGCCCAAGGCTCTTTGTGCGGCACCCGGAGGAAGTTGTCCTGGGGCTTGAGGAGCAGCTGATTCTTGGTTCTCTAAGAATGATATCAGTATGAGAACAGTTAGGTATTTGATAAAGGTGGCTCTTACTGATAGTCTCGTCAACACTCAAAATCATGCAGCTTGCCTCGGTGGCAGCAAGCATGGCATTGACCTTGACCAAGCTGGGCTCCCAAACAAAGGCAGCCATGTTATCCCTGACGCCCTCGTTGTCAAAGTCGACACCAGCCCAGATGTTGCCCTTTCTATGCTCAACACGCAGCCTGTTCAGGATGTCTGTGGCATCAAAGCCTGCATTGTCGCAAAGCTGTCTGGGAATGACCTCGAGGGCCTTGGCGAATGCCTTGATGATTCCTTGTTGCTTGTGGGGGATCTTGCTGTCGGCGTAGGTGTGGAGGTATTTGCTGACTTCCATCTCGCACGCACCACCACCGGCAACAATGGTCTGGTTCTTGATGGCGCGCTTGACGATCATGATAGCGTCGTGCAGACTGCGCTCGACCTCGGCAATGAATTGTTCGGCACCGCCACGAAGGACGAGAGTGCAGGTCTTTGCACCGGGGCATCCTTCGAAGAAGTTGAATCTTTCTCCACCAATTTGACGCTCCTCGAACGATTCGCAGGTACCGAGGTGAGTGTCTTGAATATCAGAGCAAGTAGATTGGACGGAAGCACCAGTAGCTTGGCACACGCGCTCCAAATCGTCTGAAGAAACACGGCCAGCGCAGAAGACATCGCGGTCGGCAAAGTATCTGTGAGAGAAAGTCAGTGGTGGCGACTAGAAGTGAGAGTGGTAGTTGGACGTACTGAGTTGCAAGATCACCAATGGGGAGCTTGCTGAGAACGACCTTGGCACCAGTCTTGTACAAAGCCTCCATCTTGTTGTAGATAATCTGCCATTCAGCATCGACGATAGCCTGGTATTCTGAAACTTGCTCAACGCGGACCTCGGCGTTGTCCTTCTCACTCTTCAATTCGAGTTCGACATTTAAGCAGACAATCTTGGGGTTCTTGAAGGCCTTGGGCTGTTGCTCGAAACCGGCGTAAGAGAAGGTCTTCTTGAATGCGACACCGTTGACGAAGAGAGAGTCTTGTAGAGCACCACCAGTAATCTTCTTGACTCCAATAAGCTTGTGGTTCAGATCCTGCTGGTCCAGGGTAAGAACGGCATCGACAACCACTGGAGGGCAGATTAGCAGATGCGCACATGTATATTCCTGGTCGCAAAAACGTACTCTTTGTGAAAAAGTCGGCATTACGGTGGATCAGCTTGCTGCTCATGGAGGTTGCGGCGAGTTTCCGCAGAGTCTCTCTCTGGTTGTTCTCCTGCGTGTTGACTGCAATCTCCTTGACCTTGTTCACAGCCATAGTGCTGGCCCTTCGCAGACCCTTGATGATGGTCTGACTGCTGACACCATGCTCAACGTGCTCCTTGATTTCCTTCAGAATCTCTCCTGCCAATACGACAACTGAGGTGGTACCGTCACCCACTTCGGCGTCTTGCGAACGGGCAATGTCGGTCAAAATACGAGCGGCGGGATGGACGATGTCGAGGAGCTTCATGACAGTAGCGCCGTCGTTGGTGATGGTGGTTCTGCCATTCTCATCGACAAGCAAAAGGTCACCACCGTAAGGGCCGAGGGTGGACTTGATGGTGTCCTGTACGGCGAGACAAGCGTTGATGTTGGACACAATCTGACCTCTTCCTTGTGACTGATCGGTTCCTGTTTGCAAGTGATTAGAAAGTGGTCTTGATGTGTTGACGGTTGCGGTGAAACACACCCTCTCTGAGGACAACGATGGTCGGTGTCTGGCCACCGAACGACATTGTGGTATGGTTTTCCGTGGATTGGTGATAGTCTTATGTACAAGAGAGCTAATCCAATCAGGAAGAATCCGCAAAAGAAGTGAATGTGACTGGATTGATTGTGCTTGCGTGAGCCCTTCTCCGTACTTTGGTGCTGGGAACTTTTTGGCAAAGCCAGCGGCCATCTTGACGACCTGGTCTGTGCATCACCGCAGCTTCCAAAACCACAAACAGCTCCAAATCTCCGCAGGCAGGGTCCGTTGGATCCATCTCTCATACTAGGTAATTGGCATGCCTTGCCATCAACCATTCGATACCATGTCTACCTCCAAGTCTTATTTCTATCCAGTAGCCTTCTTGGACTCTAGTGGGAAGGAGTGTTCCAATCCAGAATCTTATCTTCTCAATCCAATCGCTGCATCTCTGTGACGCATATATCTCCACCTTTCGCCATCGGGACACCTCTCTCGAACAAGTAACCAGCGGTTCAAGGCGTCTGGGTCTTATCACTAAGAATGTGAACCAAGTCGAATTCATCAATCTTGGCCATATAATCAGTCATGAACCACTTCTCTCCATACTCGTCCTCGTAAAACGACCCCGATGCCTGACCGCCCAAATAACCTTGGATGATTGCTTTACCGCCGATGTGAAGACTACCTTCCTCGTCTCTTCTCATAACAGTCTTTTTGTCATCACAGACCTTGACTTTGGAGCCGCGCTGAACGCTTCCACAACTATTCAGGTCCTGATCCGAGAGCGCAACACGATTCCAGCCAAGCATTCCTATACCCTCACTAATACACAGTGAGGGCAACATATTCTTGAGATTCAGAAGCATGTTGGACATCTCGTGCAGCATGGATCCTCTGGTGATGTCTCCTGCGACCTTGACAGCCAAGGAGCCCGGCTTGACGCGTGACCATCCCGAGTGATTGATCAAGCTTTGGAGCTGAGAAGGCGTGCACACCAGATTCGTACAGAGACACATCTCGATAGCTTTCATGGTACTATCTGGAGAGTACAACCAGTCTGGCACGACCAAGGTACCGCCGGTATGCCATGCCTCCAAGACAGCTTGCAGGAACATACTGCCTGATGAAGAGGCCGTAACTACGTATCTCCTGCCCGATTCAGTGTTTACGTCCACCAAAGACGTGCTGAGATTGGATACAGAGAGTGGGCAGCCAACGTACGAGGACCCGGCATTGGTCCTTGTGAGGAGGACCACAGCAATGCGATCACAATCGAAATCTCCATCAATGGATTCTTCCTCTGCATCGGGTTCACAACCCTCGAGCAGGCCTCGTAGAATCCCAAAAGCTGACCATGATTTGTAGACAAAGTAACTGCTCTCATGACAGACGAGTTTGAGAGTGATTGTATCTGAGATATCCGGATAAACATCCTCAAATCCCAGCGCGTCGCTGAGAGTAGACACTAGGACAACAGCTGGTGATAGAAGTTTCATCATGGCGGAATCAGGGCTCGTAGTACCGCAGCAAGACCTCAAATTCCAGGGATCCAGTGGCACAAAGGTCAATTTGAGTCTTGCCGCGACCCAGAAGCCAAGTGCCCATTCAGCACAACTGGGAAGAAATGCGACGATTGTGTCTCCTTCCTTGATATCGCTGGCGCGAAGAATCGCAGCAAGTCTTGTGGTTGCTAACATGAGCTGATGGTACGTCCAAGTAAGGTCGCCTTGTTGGTTGATACATCCATCCACCAAAGTTTCGAGATGAGTAGAGTGCTGGTGCTTGCAGATCAACGCAATCTTCTGAGGGTCAATACTGTGCCCGTCTTCCAACGTCCTCCACATCTCTTCTGCTGTCTCTGGCGCACATCCTCCGTCAAGGAAAGCAAGGATTTCGTCGTACTCTTCAGAGTGCATTGTAGCGTGAAGACCTTGGACCGTTGCTGCTGGATACGTGTGTTCAAGTTGATGTAGTGATGAGCGTGCGTTTAACCCAAGACAGAAAACTACAGAGTTTGCTTTCTTCCAGGATTGCGGACAGTGAAAGAAATTGTCTGGAAATCTAGCATTCGTCGGATCGACTTTAGTTGACGCGGACTGTGTTGGTTGTTTGCTGACAGCATACGGACTTTCACCATCACACAGCAAAGCCATTGTTTAGGTAGGCACATCTTTCTAATTTCCACACATTCAGAATGGTTCTTTGCTCCCATCAGACAAAGATCCTCGTACAAAGAAGGTCCCTGCAATTCTTCCTATACCCAACCATGATGTTGAATAATATATCACGTCCGTGGCCGCATATGTCACTGCTGAGCTCTCAGACATGCATGTACCAGCACGATACAGAAACAATGACTTTGAACACGGATCTGATTTCTGTCATTGCTATGCTACTTTGCACACAGGGCAATCCTCTCTTTCATCTGCCCCGAATCTAATTCTCATGCATCGACTCAGTTAAGACTCCTTCCTGAATGATACTCGCTCTCAGATACTTCTAATCACGCAAGCTCCGGTCATATACCAGATCTCTAGACAGGTCTGGATTGTCATTCATTCCCACGCTCTAGGACAGGAATGTTTGGACTGGTGCATTATTACTGCAATCCGGGCAAAGGACTTGTGTCGGGATCACTGTCAGGGAGATTCGCTCGAGTACGTACCCGTGATGCCATGCCCTCACAACTCTCCCTGGCCTTGTATATAGTCAGAACATTGGCGACTGCGATCGGG
This sequence comes from Dothideomycetes sp. NU30, assembly GCA_026013035.2. NCBI lineage: Eukaryota > Fungi > Ascomycota > Dothideomycetes > Dothideomycetes sp. NU30. The sequence continues at coordinate 46,138 of BSBH01000087.1, read as the reverse complement.
CCACTATTGCCCCCATTGAGTTGCTGATAGAGAAAGCAAATGTGTTCTTATCTCAGTGTCGTGATTCAGATTGTTTTCGAAAAGAAGTGACCAAGCACTTCATCGTTCCATGGTATAAATTACATAGACTCTTATAAGAGAGCTTCTCCCAACTGAAAATCAACGAAACGTCAACTCTTTCATGAAATCATTCTTCTTCTCCTGCTCTCGTTTCATCCGATATGGCGTTAAAACATTACTCCTCTTTCTTCTCACCCGTATCAGCTTGCACATCACTGTTTACCTCCAAGGAACGATCAACCCAACCTTCTCCCCTCAAAACTCCCATACCCTTACGAACCATAGCGCCCCTAACAGCTTTCGGCTGCGTCTCATACAACGCATCAATCATGGCCAAACTGGCCGCGAACAGCAAAACATCACCACCCTTGACACCTTTCCACCAACCCCTCTTGACCCCGACCTTCCAAAGAGAATCCAAACTCATACGCGCAGAATAGATAAAACTGCTTCTTTGCCCTCTCCTAGCGACAAAAGCCCACATGCCGGCCAAGAAACCGCTCAAGAACCATCTCTGCGTGGCCAAAGTGTTTTTCGGCAGGTATGTTGCGAAGAGGCAAATTGATCCCCATGCTGAGCCGATTGAACCGGTGATGAAAAGCGACATTTGAAGGATACGTGCGGCAAGATTGTTGAGTTGTTTGGCAGGGTATTGCAGGAAGGATTTATAGGATAGGAGGGCGAAGACACTGTAGATTAGGGTGAAGAAACGGGCTGTGGAGGGAAATGCTGCGAGGAGGCATTTTATATATGTGCGGATGCAGGAAGGGTCGTTTGGGTGGAGGATGGCGCAGGAGGAATGGGTTATGGCGGGGTGGGCTGGTGCCATGATGGGTGCGAGGTGGGAGAGTGTTGTTGGTAGAGCTTGTTTTGCTGCTGGGAAGAGGATGGGCGAGGTGAATGATGGCCAATGTAATTTGGAGACTTCTGCTAGGCCGTCTACGATGTCAAAGGTTGTGGGCCATGGCTTGCCGTTGGGGTAGGAAGCTGGTCTATGCTGGACGTATTCAGGACTTCGGTTCAAGATGAACTTGCCGTAGCTTTCGGGGAAGCAATCGCGGTCAAAGACGAAGGCGTGGAGGAGTTGACCACAGGCAAAGGGCATCAGGAGCCAACTGCCTATCCAATCTGGCTTGCCTCTCTTTCCCCATAGTCCTTTCTCTTCTGCTGCGTTGTATGCGAACTCAACGGATCGACTGAAGATGTAGATGGCTATGCTGATTCGCAGTTGTGACTTCGGACATACTCCTAGGAAGAGCCCGGACAGAGCTGCGCCAATAGCGGGAGTATAGTGAGAAGTGAGGCCTACACTGATTCGAGGATTGCGTCGTCGAAAAGGGCGAGCTGAAGGTTCTAGTAGCGAAGCTCGGAGACGGAGGAAGAAGCGATATAGGAGACGGTGGAAAAGGAGGATGAGGGATAGCGAAGCGGAGATGCGAGCATTGGTGCCCTTCGGACTTGCTGCTGTCTTCGAATCTTTACTATAGACGAGTTCAGCTACACCAGTACGACGCTATATGAATTTGTGTCTGTTGCTTACGAGGACGCCCGCAACCTGCGCGATATCATCTCCCATCCTTTCAACCCCAGGTATGCCGTCACAAAGACTCGCAGACTCGCTCGCACCGTCGAGATACTATCATCATGTTTGCTCTGTACAATCGCCTCGTATCGTTTGGGCGGCGGTGTGCGCTTCTTCACAGAAGGCGCGCGCGAAAGCAGGTATTGGTGAAGCAATTCATATTCCTTGGGGCTAACTGTATAGCGGAGCGCATTTCGCGTGACTGGATCCAATGACTTTATGCCACTGCTGCCGCCGCTACTGTTTGAAGAAGTACTCGCTGGCGGGGTTGGTGCTTGTGCCATTGTGTGTTGCACATTCAGATTAGAAACCTCTGTCGTTTCATGGGTATGTTATCATGTTATAGGGGGCTGGCCTGACAAAAACAAGCTCGCACCTTATCTATGACCATGTGAAGGAGACGCGAGGGTATGCTCCATCGAACCGAGGTTCAATCTGCTGACGCCAAGAGATCAACAAGATTTTGTTTACAGGGTCACGTTTATCCTTGGGCATTCGCGTCCACCAGCATTTCATGTCTTATTGATGCCTCCTGGTTGCCAACATTGTAGAGTTTTGCTGTTCATATGTCCTTGGAAAAGGTGTTGCAATGGAGACGGGATAATGGTATCTTATGCAATCTGCCAATCACATGAAGACTGTAATAAGCAAGAGGCGCTCATCAGATCCTGCCTAAAGTCTATGATGCACTTTTCCCCAAATTCAAGGCACCGACGTTCTCTATTTCCATCAACCAGAGCACCGAGAGTACACATCTATACAGCATGGAGACCGCAAAGTCGCCTGTCGCGGCTCCCACATCTGGTGGTGCAGTGCCATTGTCGTGTCAATCATGCCGTAAACGGAAAATAAAGTGCGACAAGCAAGTTCCATGTTCAAACTGCGTGAGCGCGTCAAAAGAGTGCGTACCTGTAGTCCGCGCGAGGTTGCCACGAGGACGCAATGGTGGCCGCAAAGGTGTCAATACAGAGCTTCGAAATCGCATCAATAGACTAGAGGGCCTGGTCCAATCATTAAACTCATCCAACACTGGTCAGGACCACAGCCATACCGAGGACGCATCAAGAGATGCGCCAATCACAAATCAACCACCGACCTCCTCCCTGCAAGACCCTCCATACCGGTCTCGAGAAAATTCCGAATCACAAGAGGGAATAACTAACTCGAGGTATATGGGATCATCGCTATGGAACCAGCTCGCTTCTGAAGTAGGCTACATTCGTGCTTTTTATGGTTGAAGCCGCTAATCCGATGAAGCTAAATGGAATCCATGCCGTCCTTGAGGAGGATGACGACGAAGAAGAAGTTGCAGAAGACACAGAATCAAGCCCGCAATCAGGACTCACCGATCAGTCAACTCCTATTGACTCGGTGCTTTTCAGTGCTCAGACCTCTACGGATATCCTGACTCCATCGACCAGCGAGATTGAAGAGTATCTTACGTTATTCAAGCGTAACGTCAACTTTACCATGAAATTTGTTCACCTACCGAACTTTGAGAGGCTTTTGAGGACTAAAGAAAACTACCTCGGTCTGTCTGCAGATTCTCCTCCAGTGCAGGCTCTAAGATCGGCCGCCTTTTATGCCAGCACATGCAGTATAACCAACTCGCATTGCGTAAGTACATTTGGCAAGACAAAGGAGGCTCTGAGAGATCAATGGCACCATACCACTACGCACTATCTGGCCAAGGCAGATATTTCAAAGACAAACATTGTCACGCTGCAAGCATTGATGCTATATACTGTAAGGCATACTTGAAGTCTGATTAGACGTGTGCTGACGAGGGCACAGGTCGCACTACGTTCACACAAGAACGATCAACAGAGTTGGATGTTGGTGGCAATCTCTGTCAGAACTGCACAAGCGATGCTATTGCATAGAGAAGAGTCATATCAAGGACTGCCATTGGTACAAGCACAGTTATATCGACGAGCTTGGTGGGGAGTCCTTGCGCTCGACTACCAAGGTGCTATGGATAGAGGCTCCGATGTCTTGCTACCGGAGAACGGATATACGACCAAAGCACCTTCAATTGATTTGCCGCAACAGCAATTTTCGAGCTCTTCAGCATACGCCAACGACCTGGACGTGGACACTCCCTTCTTTACTATCCATTGTGCAAGTAATGTTGTACTTCGGCGACTCAACTGGGTTTCTGTGAGTCACCTGGGCCTAACATGTTTACTTCGACCCTGAAGCTGACTAGAAGTAGCCTGGTGATGCACAACGCCCGCCTCTGTTGTTACAAAGATCCTGGAAAGCTAGAAGGGATACTGTGCTGGAACTACGACAGAATCTTTCTCAATTACTGAGCCAAGATCATCTTTATCAAGGTCGAGAAAGTGATTTACTGCGGTATGCCTGCCACAGTTTTGTAAACGTACTCACCAAGGACGCGGAGCTCTATGCATTCCGTCCGCTCCAACGGCACCCTGACTTTGAGCAACCTCCTCCAGGAACCGTGAACATTTTACTCATCGCTACTGAGGCTCTCGAAGTCAAAGAGGAACTTGTGAGCGCAATGACAGAGCCTTATCATTGGGTCATCAAGAGCTTTGTCGACTGGCATGCCTTGGCTGTCTGCCTCGCGGAGCTGTGTACAGACGGCCATGATCCACAACTCGTGCAAAGAGCATGGAAGATTGCAGATATCTCGTTCGAGCACCTTTCCAACGATATTGCTGAAGGCACACAAGGACCGTTATGGCGACCCATGAAGAAATTAATGCGTAGCGCGCAAAGGAAGAGACAAGGTCTCTCAATGCTACTCCCCACACAAAAACCAGCTCAAGAAATGGCTGCGAACCCTGATGATGCATATTCAGCATTTACGAACATGAATCTGGACACGACGACCATTATGAATGACCAAATCTTGACTGATCAGACTTGGAGTAATGAAATGTTCGATCCCATGGAGACTTCTTGGCTGAATTGGCAAGTCTTTACCGATGACTTGGCTACGAATAATGGGTTTGGATGGGGGGCAGCCGAGTTTGATCCTGTTTTCAACAGTATTTGAGATCATGGAGGACATAAGCTGATATGTATATAGAGGGGTTTGTTGGTTGATACATTCCACTCCGCCGCACTTCGCTCCCATACTTTCAATGTACATGATACTCGACACATCATACAGGAACGGGATTTTGAATCATAAAGGCCCATTTCTGTCATCTTTCCATCGCCACTTCGAGTTCGCCTTGAACGACCCATTGCTAGAGCACATGTATCATACCCTTCCGGTCATCGAAACCACTGCAAGTAATTGCATTCGGAAGAGATTCCCGATAACCTAGGCAGTATTGCTAGACTTAATCTAAAGAAAATCTTCTCGGTTGATCACATAGTGAACATCTTCGGTAGAGTCAGATACAAAATGATGAGGATTGGTCATCCAACCAGCATGAGTTATAATCAAATCCACAAAGACAATGGTAAGTGAGGGGAGAAGTATTGTTTTCATTTAGTAGGTATAAGATTCTAGGACCTCGCTATTACAATCTGGCTTTCCGGTAACAGGATCATCTCTCCATGACTCCAAAATTTCTGGAGGGATTTAATAGCATCTTTCTTGTTGGCATGAGCCTTTTGTTTCGTGATATACATCGTAGATCAAACCTCCATCACATCAAAATCTGACTTTCCGAGAGTCGATTACTTACCTCGTACCAACCGTCTGTCTTGCGAAGAGATGAATGCTGTTCACGTCATCACAAGGTTTCATTTCTGCCACGTCCACTCACCTCTAGACATACGAACCAGTGTCGGTCGACTGCGAAAATGTCCACGGCGTCGCGAACTTCTCAGACGTTTGTTATGGCCATTCCCTTGGCATTTTGACCACCCTCGTCCGCCAAAAGACATGGCATACATCAGATGTAACAGTGCTATCATTAGCGAACTTCAGCCAGGTATTAGAGAAGTATATTGGATCCCTCTTCATAGATTGAGGGAGACACCACTTTCTTCCCTCTACCGCATGGCCGAAGACATGTGTGCTCATCAGTTCATCATAATGCACTTAGAAGATTAAGTGCTTGATCAAATCTATTAGATAGAACATGAATATTACTCTTTATGCAAAACTTTGTTCATCAATTGCTCCTAACCTCAAGCAGACATCGTCACATTACCTACCACAGTCCCGTTGCCATTGGCCTGCTGAGCCCACGCATCCCTCAACCCCCAAACAGCAACACTGACACCCGCATTCTTCGGAATATTGCCTGCCCCAATTCTCACCGTATCAAACGGATAATCGGGGAAATAAGATACCGTAGCACTCTGCTCACCTCCATTGACAAACAGTTCAAGCAGACTGCGATCAAGGATACCACTCAACGTCCAAGTCCCATTATCACCACCAGTGTAGACACCAGTCGCAGAGAATTTGTCAGTGAAGAATGGGTTTTCGGCACCCCAATTAGTGTTTCTTCTCGAGACCCAAGTGGCGTCGTTGACAGTCGTACCACATTGAATATTCTCGCCACTGACTGAAGAGCTGAACGTGACGTTCAAAGCACCGGCCAAGTTCTCGGAACTCAGGTTTGTGATGTTGGCTTCAAAGTACAATGCCCCCGAAGCAACATCCGTGAAATCGAGAAGAATAGTGCCGTTACCGAGGGAAGTGTTATAAGCGAGTTCCTGCTCAAATTGAGAGGCAACGTTGAAAGGACGACTGACAAGTTCCCAGCCAATACCAGGCACCCGTTTCAAGAAATTTTCACGGAAGACTGTCATTGAGCTTCTGAAGCCTTCGTTGGCCGTGGGTACGGCGTTGGTGTATTGCCAATTGCTGGCCCAATCGATACTGATACGGTTCTGGGTCCCTGGGATGCCGGAGAAGAATTGTCCAGCGTAGTTGTCTTTGGCAAAATCGGAGAGACGGGAAACAGCATCCACGGCTGAGAAATGTGTGCCGTTGAATGAGCCTGGGAAGTACTGTGATATACTTCCACCGAGGGGGGCGCCGGGGTTTATGGAGATGAACATCAGCCACATGGTTTCATCTGAACCTTCGACAGGCATCTCGACTAGATTTGGACATTCGTATTGGATGCCCAGGAAACCGTGGTTCGAGAAGTTAGAGGCAAAAGTCCAATCTTGAAGGTTTGGAGAAGTGTAGAAGCCGATGGTGAATTCGGAGGCGAAGGAGATTGCCATTACCCATTTCTCGGTTTGGGGATGCCAGAAGACCTGTGAATAGTGTCAACAATGAATCTGTGTAGTCTTTTCTGCTCAGCTGGTACTGACCTGAGGATCTCTGAACTGAGAGGAATTGACATTGATGATGGGATTGTTGGCATAAGGTTCAAACGTATATCCACCATCCTTAGAGTAAGCAATATTCTGTGTCTGAAGCGTAGAGCTGGACAGTGTGTAAATAGCAATGACGCCATTATCCTGATCAGGGAAGAAGCCACTGGTATTGTTGACGTCCACCACGGCAGAGCCACTGAAAACAAATGTTTCATTGTCAGGAGGGAAGAGAGCGATTTGCTGGTTGGTGAAAGTATATCCATCTTTGGTGGTTGCATGACCCCAATGTTGGTTACCAGCAACATTGGCTGTAGGGTTATCTTCGAGTAAAATTAGCAATTAGAGTCTGCTCAGGCAGATTGAAAGGTAGCTTACATTGGTAGTACACGTGGTACAACCCATCAGCATCAACATGAAGCCCATTAGGGTCATTCTGTCCTTGGGTTTAGCACACATTGAGAATCAGGAAAGTCCCATCATTCTAACATACCATAAATCCCTGAGGTGGACTGAAATGCACCTGATTTCTCAAAGCACCGTCATAGTTTCCTGGAACCGGTGTTCCCGTGGGTACATTCGAGAGTGGAGTAGCGCATACATCTTGAGCAAACGTATGCCCCAAGCAAAGCAAAGAAGTGTAGAAGAAAGAATTTTTGACCATGGCTAGATAAAAGTCTGAGTATGGCTTGTAACCTTACTCTACCTCAGAAACATTGCCATGGCCATTATTTATACTATAATACAAAGAGAAACACCCCGCATCTAAGGATTCTTCCACGATCGTAAGTGGAGTGCTGAATGAGCCGTGGTCCGTCATGCCATGCATTGTTTACTATAATCTCTAGGCAAGAATCGGCCCTTTTGGTGGTAGAAAACTCACCTTTCGAAAGGGTATGATGACATGTCTCAAGCAAAGAATTTAGGCTTCATGCCGGGTGGTTGGACGCCTCGGGATGCCGGGGTGTTGACATGGAGTTATGGTGGGGTCCGGGAATCTCGGCGGAGATGATTGTGGAGGAGAAAGTGGATACGGCGACAGACCCCGGTGGGGTCTCTGCTTTCGTATCACGGTAGCAAGCTGCATCCCGGTCCGACATTCATCGATATTGGTTGCCAACACGGCACGGCACTCTTGCCATGATTCGGTTAAGTAGTCAGTCGACCGGCGACAGATCGTAAAGTGGTCCTCGCTACGGGTGGAGTGCTCCTCAAGTCAAGAGTGATATGTTACTGATCTTGACTGATTAGGTATTAATTCAGATTATGGTTGAAGATGAGAATGTATTTCTTTTTGTCGGTAAGGGTTATGTACAACATGAGTATGACTTATATATAAACAGGATTCAAGGTTTTTTTACAATGTTGACCACGGCCATTAGTTGCCAGTCCACCAAGTACGGTTGTTTGTCTGCTCAATGGTATCCCAAACGAGCTTGCTAGACGAGTTTAATGGTCTCTCTGGCCAGACATTGTAGAGCGATGACCACATGTCAAGGCTTTCGAATGTGGCAGAAGCACCATTTGCAAGGTAGACACCGAAACCAGTGCTGCTCTCCATGCTAGGATAGATTCTGGTTGTGAGTGCGAAACGCTCGTTGAGGTAGATCTCGACGAGAGAGCCATCGACGAAAATGTCCCAAACAAGATCTTCCATTGTGGCATTGCCGTAAGCTCCAGCAGTGGTGTATGGGTAGAAGTAGCCGATAACGGAAGAGTTGGCAAAGCCTTCGATCAGAGAAGAGTGAGTGCGATCGACGACAACAGTGTTGTTTGCGGGCTCAAAGTAAATGTTGGTGTACTCCTGGCCATCAGGACTCATGCCGATAGTGATACCGCAAGGGCCGTTAGCACTAGAGACACGAGCGCTCAGCTCCATGTGAGAGCTGCCGTTCTTCATGATAGTTGCGCTTCCGTTGTAGGTACGACCAGGCCAGCTGTGTTGTGTAGAGCCATTACGAAGACCAATGACGACGTCGTCAAGAGGTCTTACACCTAGAGTGCGAGCAGTGAAGCTGCCATCAAGCTCCTGGGTCAAGTAAGAGTTGCCAGTCTCGCCGAGAGTACCATCAGCATTGACAAGGCCTCTGGCGGTGTGCACGAACAATTCGCGAGGCAGAGAAAGAGAGCCCTGGAAACCTTGTTGGTTTGCGGAGAAGATGCCTCCGTCACCAGTGATATCTTCTGGAGCCCAACCATACTGAACACGACGATCGTTCTTCGTGTCATTGAAACTGGTCAGGGCATAGAGCAAGCCCCAGTCTCCAGCTCCTCCTGAGATGGGAGTAAATTGAGCAGAGCCGTTTGCGCGGCGAGTCATATGTCCCTCTTGCCATAGAGCCCAGTGAGCACTTTCATGGAAGGAAACGTTGCCGCCTTCACTGCCCATGTTGACAAAGTAGTGAATGTGACCTTCATCGTCAGGCAGAGTGAAGAGGCCAGACACCTCGAAGTTGTAGCCGTAATTGCCTGTCATAAGAGGCGAGCTCAAAGAAGTGTTGTCGGCAGGCTCCCAAAGAGCACCCAAGAAAGTCCAGTTAGTCAGGTCAGAAGCAGGAGCAGTGAACAAAGGCATACGTGGTCCAACACCCTTGATACCGGAGCCGAAAACGGCGTAGTAATGAGGCTCGTTTTGACCGAGGAGTGCATCCATAGCGGGCATAGGTTGGAAGAAAGGGTCACGGAAGCCAGTAATATTCCAGCCAGGAGAAGGAGGGCCACTGATGACTGGGTTGTTCTCATACTGCTGCCAAGTCTTACCGCCGTCGGTTGACATGGCCAAACTCTGACTTTCTGTTCCATTTTGGTAGGGGATGCTCCAGCTGGTGGGTAATTTGGACACGGAAGTATAGAAGACGAGTAGTGTTCCATCAATACCGCCGGTCAGATTGACAGGCTGTGCAGTGCCTGAGAAAATGCCAAGCCCATTGTAACTTCCATTGCCTGAGGGGCCCATCGCAATATAATCAGTACCCTCCCAACCACCAACATCAGTCCAAGTAATGAGATCTTTAGAAACTGCATGTCCCCATGATATGTTTCCCCAGTTCACATGCATGGGATGGGATTGGAAGAAGCCGTGATAAGTCTGCTCGGTAGGGTCATACATAAAACCACAAGGATCGTTCATCCAACCAGCAGGAGCGATGAAGTGATTTTGAGGACGCCAGCGAGTGAAAAGCGAATTGTTTCCCATTGACTCGATCATTGAAGTAGTCAGTGTCGAAGGTAATGTCGAGTTTGAGGTTGAGTAGGACATGTTCTGCCCAAGAGCAGTGGCGCTCAGAGCGCTTGCCACAGCGAAAGTGTTCTTCATCCTGCCAAAGAATTGATATGAAGGAGACAAGACCAAGAGGAAAGGCCTATTGCATGAAGAGGGAACGATTGAGGTGATCCATAGTCTTTATATATCCCCAGACCTGACCGGGGATCTGGGGGCCCTAGGCGGAGAAACGAAGCAAAGCCATTGAGTTCTTCAGGCCCATGGCCATGGCCAGAAGAGATTAGAGATTGAATGACGGAAGTTAACTCATCTCGGTCCGGTATCACTGTCTAGAAAGTGGAGACCCCACATATCTGCCGAAGTCAGTTCAAGGCTTCAAGCCGTGCTGTCAGTGGCTGTCTTGTCTTCTCACCCAACACACCTATCTGTACTACCGTAGGTCAAGTTACTGTTTCAGTGTATACAGTATATGGCATATGACGGTTGAACTCACAGACATTGGCAATGCTCTGAGAACGAAAAGCAGCAGTTCGGGTATTGAGAAGAAAGTATTCAAACATTATTCCACCAAAAAGTTTGTTGCCGAGACTGAGGCGAACAGACCACGCCAGCCAAGCAGTATCGAATACCGCAGAAAGTAAACGTAGAGACATGCAGATAATCTGGCATGAATTGGCGATACGTCTTTCTCGAACCCTGCAAATCGATGGTCAACATTTGCAACGCTAACCTGCGGTGGTTTTCTGTCCCCTGTTGAATTGAAACCCTAGTTGAAAAAGAGTTCAAAAGCTGCACCGCTGTGAGGGTATTCCCGGCTCAAACTGGTGGAGACTCCATGGGGGACGAACCATATTGATTGAATGGCACGCGGGCAGAAAAGAGGCTTCTTCCACAAGAGTCTCGCACAGTCGTCGCGATCGCTAGCCTTCCAGAACTCCGATATACGGCCCGAGAGCGGCATATGCATCGTGACATGTTACCTCCCGCCAGCGACAACAAAGTAACCTGCGTCAGACCACGGATCAACCTGACAACAATTACAAAGAGAGTTCTAGAGTACATAAATTCTGGTTATATTGAAGTCCCAGGCAGGCACATAAAGTGAACTAGATTAAGCGAAGATAAAAACATAGGGAATCAGGCCATTCTTGGAACAAGCAAGAACTATTGATCAGTAGGACCATAGAAGGATGCCGCACCCCATGCTATACGACCAGTGGGCTGCGTACAAGACATGCTGACTGTCAAAGTCTGTGTTGCAGCAGTAGGCTGAGCGTAGTACGGACCATCAGCAGGCCCTTGAGAAGGCGAACCAAGATCGCCCCACTTTCCATCGTAACCAGAATCGGATATCTGTGTATGAGACGCGATCAAGTAATCGTCTAGGTAGTAACTGACTTGACACGTGTTTGTGGTCATCATGCGGGTGAAGGTACCAAAAGATAGTGCATAAGTCCAGCCGATCTCGAGGTCCGTCAGGGTGTATGCCATTGCTCCGTTATAGAGGGTTGGGTACTGGGGATAGTTGTATATCACATCTCCAAGCATGTACTGACCAGGGTTGGTAGATGTGCCCATCGCATTACCCGAACCAAGACCTTTCCAGCCTTGGAAAGTGGCCGGAAGCAGATTGGTCGGTGTGGAGGCTGGTACATAAGTAGTCCCAGTGACATAGGATGTCGGAGTCACCACTGTAGCTGTGGCTTGGACTATATCGGTAAAGACGCCGGTTGAAGTGGTTTCGACAATGGTTGAACTAGCATTCAATGTTCCCGTGGCAATGAGCGAGCAGGCATCTGTCACTTGCTGTGGCACCCAGTTCTTGAGGAGGGCAGGTGTAGGGACAAATCTTCTTGGTAGCAAGACAGGATGTGTTGTTGCGGCTGGGACTGATTCCAGAGTAGGCTGCGGTACCGACCTTTTGTTGTTGGCCACATAACTGCTGACAGAAAGGGTAAGAGTTGTAGTGCCCGAAACAGCATCTGGTGTGATGGTTGTGGTCCCAGTTCCCCCAACAACAGTAGTGGTGCTAGTGGGAATAGTAGAGAATGAAGTTGTGCTGACGATGACCACAGATGGAGTGTAAGAGATCAAAGATGTACAGAAGGCAGGACCGTTCGAGTAAGCAGCAAGAGCAGAGACCTGCGATGCACTGGGAGGGTTCTCCGGAACTTTGGAGCAAACAGGCGTTGAGGGATCGGTCTTTGAGTAAAGTTCAACCCTATTGGCACCCGAAAAGTCGATAAAGTTGTCAACACTATCGTAGTTCACCGTTTGGAATTGTCCAGCAGGACAGTATGATACTCCGGCATTTGCGAGCGTGACCAAGCCTCCCGATTGGCCTAGAGCGACCTGAGTGTTGAGTGAAAGTCTGTTCTGAACAGTTCTTCCAAACACCTGAATGTTCATCTGGATAGATGTTTGCATGTATGGGTTCAGAGTGACCGCGCCAGTGGTGTCGTAACTGGGAGTGACAATGTCGACGGCAGGTTGCCAGTTGGTGAACTTGGACACAGTGTTGCCACTTACGTCCGCTTCGAGAGTAGCATCAGTCAAGGTGACCGTTCCACCAGTCGAATAAGTAGTGGCCCCAGATGTTGACCAGCTTGCTCCAATGGTGTACAAGACTTGGGGTCTAGAGTCTCTGAGTATTCATTCATAGCAATGCACCTAGCAAATAATAACTTACGAGAGACTGAAAACGCCAACAGCAGTGATACTTCCCAATGGCCATGCACTCATGACATACGTCCAAGACCCTGTATCAGCGCCGCCACTGTCAAGAGACATTTGAAAATTGGCAACAGACGATTGTTTGACCGTGAGTGACATTCCCAGCAATGACGAGGCAGTCAGATCAACAATGAAACCGCCGGATAATTCGAAAGTGGACACGTCTATACCGCAATTGGTGCATGACAACGAACTTTTGGCCGCTTGCGAGACAATTCCCTTTTTCATCTGCAACGAGAAATCCCATGGGTTGTCGAAGGTATATTGAGCGGCTTGATGACTGGGTGTGGGGTTGAGACAGCCTGTTGCTAGACAGTAGATGGCTTTGGCGCCATCGATACCGTCGCAGACATCACTGCAAGTCTCGCACAAGCCTTTAACAAAATCGTTGCACGCATAGTCATCAACATCGCCGAGGAATTCACTAAAGCTATAGCGTTTCGTAAGGAGGCCCCTACGAGAACGCGAGATGAAAGTAGTGCCATTGTCATCGTCGCCCGACGTGGTGTCAGAAGCGGCGTTGCTACCATCACCTGACGCAGAATCAGATGAATCGTCATCAAAAGTGTTGAGAGCCGATGGCGACGGCGCAAGACCAGCTGATGACAAAGCGGCAGCAGCGCTTGTGAGAACCTGTGTGGCAGCGGGGAGACCAGCAGCCTCTAATTGAGATCCTAAGGAAGCTTGTGCTGAGGTATCACTTGGATCAGCTGTCACTGGTGCAGCTGCTCGAGATGTTGTTGCGCCTGCAAATGAACCCACGATCTGACCGTCTGCGTTCTTTGTCATGCCTTGGACAAGGCTGGTGTAGATGACTTTCTGAGCCTCGTCCAAAGTAGTAGGAGCTGTGAGTGAGTAGCCTAGAAGATCCGATGGATTTCTGGTTGTGGTCGACGATAAACTTGACGTCGTCGATACAGATGTTGATATGACGAATGTCGTGGACGAAGAGACTGAAGTGGAAAGATCTGATGCCGATTTTTACTTGCTTGATGTGCTTGATGTGTGTGATTTACTGATTCCAAGTGTTGGGAGGTTCATGCTGGTCTTCGAACTGGCAATCGTTGGAGTCTTTATGATTGCTATCGAACTGACTGATGTTGGGGTTTTTGTAACAATGGCAGAATTTGACTTTGTTGGAACAGAAACGGATTTGCTTGACTGAGTAGCTGATTTGCCAGAGGATGATGGAATAAATTTTGAGCTTGAGCTTGTCTTTTTGGTCGACGATGTCGACTTTTTCAATGTCGAGGTTGAAAGCCCGGAAGTCGTGGATTTCCTGGAAGAAGTTAATATCTTCGAGGTAGACGAAGACTTCTTTGACACAGTAGAGGTTGCCTTGGAGGAAGACGTCGTCTTCTTTGACGCAGTAGACGATGCCTTGGAGGAAGATGTGGCCTTCTTGGTAGTAGTTGTGATTGGCGTGGTACACTTGAAGCAGTTGCGGTTGTAGAAGGCCAAGGATCTGCTGGAGTCGCTTCGGAACCCTTGGTCGATGACAGGTTTGTTGAAAAGGTCACATTTACCATTTGCGTATGCAAATGAGACACATTGCGGGACTGCATTGCAGCTTGCGCGACAAGCATCCATTGATGTAGAAGCGAACGCAGCTCTCACACGAGAAGGAGACTTGACGAATCCTTTCACTCCACAAACATAGCCTATAGGGCTGATGTTGCTGCAGACCTGCTTGGGTGTCGCAAGCAATGGTGCTGCTCGACGTTCGACGCTCTGCTCTTGTCGAAGTTCGAGGTTGGTCTGGGCAGAGTTTTCTCTGAGATAGTCGACCTCCATTTTAGATGCAACACTACTTCAAGCACTAGCCTCGACGCCGAGGATGACTTGAGCAGAAGTGTCGTTCGAGGTTTTGGATTTGACTATGTAGACACCTCGCTCATCGGTCGGGTTGCAAGTCGGATTGTTTGTGATCAGGACAAAGTCTTTTGCAGGCCAGGTAGCCGCAACTCCAAAAGCTTTTCCGGTCTTAAAGCGAATTGTGATCTTCTGATGCTCGTCTTCACAGTCGTAGCCATCGATCAAAGCCGATTCTTCCAGGACAACAGTAGGGTAATCCATAGCATAGGTGGTTGCTAATGCGAGAGAAGTTCTAGGAACTTCGGCGTACAAGAGTCGTGGAGAGGAAGTGAGCTGAAGTCGAGCCAGATCTGAATGATCAACCGAGTAGTCTCTCACAGGAAAGAACTTGGTGTCCGAAAGTACATCTGACACGGCGGCATGACAGGCTTGGGTCAAGCAACCCAGACCAGCCAGGAGGAGTTTGTTGGAGGTCTTCATGGTTGCACGGAGGAATGTGTTGAGGTAGACTACATCTAGATATATATACTTCCATAGACAAAGCCCCTCCTAGGCCTTGCTCTGCCACTATCTCAGTGGCCTGGTGAAAGCTGAGGATGTCCACGGAGTCGCCGAATACTGAAGATTCGTAACGAGAACGTTTTCAGCAACTATTCTCTTAGATCGAATTCGTGGAGTTTCGGTTCATAGCATATTTCCGGGATATAACAAGCCTGTCAGGGATCAATAGCTTGGACAAAGTGCCTTGTTGAGTGGAAGCAGAGAAAACATTGTAGCCGAGCTTCTGTCTCGTTAGACATGATTCATTCGCGAGAACAACGGTTTTAGCAGATCAGACTGCGAAGGTGTATTGAATGTCTGCTCTGTTGTCAGCGATATTGGTGAGAAGAGGTATAGAGGACTGTTTTGCCAAGTAGACGGAGTCGCCGTGACGGGTACATACCGCTTCGCTAGCCTGCTTATTACCTAACGTTCAGCTGAAGGACGACGACTGATCCAAGCAAAATTGCGATATTCTATAACATGTCGCCAGAACAAGTAGGTGCGGATGATAGATGAAAAGGAGTTTGTGTACGACTCGTGAGTTAGAAAGGAGGAGACTTGTCTGACATGATCATATCGTCTAGATGATGGAATTCATCTAGTGCTCGTACTTTGTTTATCTTGTGAAGGTCATGTCTTCATGGCCTGTCCGCTCGACTGACATTTCGGTGTAGGATGTTGTTCTGTGATTTCACACATGGTGAATTATAGTCACAAAATGAAGCCTCCTGTGTGGTCTGCCTGACTTGGCTTATACGGTACCATATACAAAAGCATTTGTTAGTATGATGGAAACAGTACAGAAGTTTGAGATCGTCGATTTTTGCTTCTTCCCTGTATCTTGAAATAGTCCTGTACAGCGTAACAGACATGAGATTCGCTGCCTCATGCCTTTTGTTTTTAGAAACAATGCCCCCTCAAGAAAAGAACCCCATCCCAAGCCATCCAGTTTTGGCCTCGTAACGCCGGTACGCCGCTGCCCATGTACGCCCACATGCTTTGCGTTTTTTTTGTTGTATCAAGCAGTTTAGTAACCGCCACGTCCACGGCCACCACCACCACGACCACCGAAACCACCACCGCCACGGCCTCCGAATGAAGAACCACCACGGCCACCGAAGCCACCACCACCGCCGCGACCACCGAATGAACCGCCACGGCCACCTCCGCGAGGAGCACCACCGCGGCCGCCGAATCCACCACGACCTCTTGGTGCGCCACGGCCACCACCGAAACCGCCACGGGCACCACCGCGACCAGCGGGCTTCTTGACCTTGGGAGCACCGAGAACCTTGGGCTTGGGGAGGAAGCTAGAGAGAAGGTTATTAGTTGCAAGTCGTTGTACTAGATAGAGAAAGACAATGACGTACCGCTCAAGAGGAAGGAGCTTGTCACCACCGATGAAGAACTTGTCTCCGTTCTTGAAAGAGGTAGCGACGATACCTTCTTGAGGCTTGATGGTGAAGTAGACCTGGTTCACGGGGCCGAGGATCTCGTCAACCTTACCGACAGCAGTCTGAGAAGCGTGTTAGTGGGTTGCGCAAGCAGTAAATCGGTCGAAGGATGCGCACCTTGTTCTCGAGGTAGATGGGAGCGTTGAAGTAAGGGATCTTTGTGTTGGTCGAAGTGCAGACCATCTCGCCCTCGGAAGCGTGCATGAAGGTACCGAGCTCAAGGACCTGGTCGGGAGGACCTTGGGGAGCGAAAGAGCCTCCGCCGCGACCTGTGCCAGTTCATGTCAGCTATTGACATGTTGTGTATCATTTTGATCCTGATTTTGCGCACCTCCACGGCCACCGCCGAAACCACCACGTCCTCCACTGAAGCCTCCACGGCCACCACCTCCACGGCCACCTCCACCACGGAAAGACATTTTATCGGGTCGAAAAGGGTCGAATGATTGTCGCGAAGGGAATCACCGGCGCAGATTTGACCGGCTGTTGAAAGATCAAGGTAACACTGTCTGCGAAATGACAGCAGTTCAACGTGTATTTGGGGACGCGGGATGGATCGTAAAAGTCGTGTCGGTCAAAAAAGTCGAACTGTGAAGCTCCAGAATTTCTCGGGAGTGCCAAGACCATGTGTATATTTTTTTGGGCGTAAGCGGCACATGCCGTGGCGTTAGCTCTTGCTGGCTGCGGGCGGGCAGCGGACGAAAGAGTCAATCGCATAATAATCCAGAGGGAGCTTGTGAGTACTAAACAGAGTGACTGTATGCTGTCTGGCTGTCGCTACTCGAAGCTTTCATCTCTTTCTGCTTCGGCTCGCTTTCATATTGGTCCTCGTAGAGCCCTTCTCCGTCCGGCTCAATCCACACTTCGAATCACCAACTCGCGCTCATCCAGGACTTTTTACCCCGCCTGCTGCAACAATCACAACATGGACGCTGTCAAGGACGCTGTCGACGGTGTCAAGGGCGCCGTTGAGGGAGTCAAGAACATGGCTGTCAGCGAGGCTCAGCAGGCGCAGAGCCAGGCCAAGAAGCAGCAGAAGAAGGAAAAGAAGAAGGGTGCTGCCGATGATGGAGACTCGCGCCCACTTGAGATGACCCCTCCACCCTCCTACATCGACGACCGCAACAAGATCTTCGACAGAGTCAAGGCCGAGTACGACGCTTGGGCTGCCGCTCAGCCCCGTGAAGACATCAACATCACCCTGGCTAGTGGAGACGTCCGTGTCGGCAAGTCATGGGAGACCACCCCTGAGGAGATTGCACGCAACATCAGCAAGTCTCTGTTCGAGCGCACCGTTATTGCCAAGGTTGATGATGAGCTGTGGGACATGAACCGTCCTCTGGAAAAGAGCTGCCGCTTGGAATTGCTCGACTTTGAGCACCCTGAAGGAAAGAAGGTCTTCTGGCACTCTAGTGCTCACGTCTTGGGTGAAGCCTGCGAGAGGAGATTCGGCTGCAGTCTGTGTATTGGTCCTCCGGTCGATGACGGGTTCTACTACGAAATGGCTCTCCCCAACAACGAGCCCGTCCAGGCCGCCGACTGGAAGCCCCTGGAGAAGGTCGCCGAGAAGGCCATCAAGGACAAGCAGACTTTCGAGCGTCTCACTTTGAAGAAGGAGGAACTGCTCGAGATGTTCAAATACAACAAGTACAAGCAGCACATCATCCAGGACAAGATCCCAGATGGCACCAGCACCACCGTCTACCGTTGCGGTCCCCTCATCGATCTGTGCAGAGGTCCTCACATCCCTCACACTGGCAGAATCAAGGCTTTCAAGGTCATGAAGGTATGTTCTATCAACACTCAAGGCGTGCTTTGAAGACTCCGACTAACTCATCCTCCAGAACTCTGCTTCATACTTCCTCGGTGACGCCAAGAACGACTCCCTCCAGCGCATCTACGGTGTTTCCTTCCCCGACAAGAAGATGATGGACGAGCACATGAAGTACCTCGAGGAGGCCGCCAAGCGTGACCACCGCAAGATCGGTAAAGAGCAAGAGCTCTTCTTCTTCCACGACATGTCGCCCGGCTCCTGCTTCTTCCTGCCTCACGGTATGGTCATCTACAACGCTCTCCAATCCTTCCTCCGCAACGAGTACTGGGCCCGTGGTTACCAAGAAGTCATGTCCCCCAACATGTACAACTCTGCATTATGGAAGCAGTCTGGTCACTGGCAACATTACCAGGACGACATGTTCACCTTTGAGGTTGAAAAAGACCAATGGGCATTGAAGCCCATGAACTGCCCTGGTCACTGCTTGTTGTTCTCGCACCGTGAGCGCAGTTACAGAGAGTTGCCCATGAGAATTGCCGATTTCGGTGTTCTCCACCGTAACGAGGCCTCTGGTGCCTTGACCGGTCTCACCAGAGTCCGTCGTTTCCAACAAGACGACACCCACATCTTCTGTACCGAGGACCAGGTCGAGCAAGAGATCCTTGGCCTGTTCGACTTCCTCCGTACCGTGTACGGCAAGTTCGGTTTCACCTTCAAGATGAAGCTGTCCACTCGCCCCGAGGGTCACTTGGGTGACGTTGCTACCTGGGATAAGGCCGAGGCACAACTCACCAAGGCTTTGGACCACTTTGTCAGCGAGGGTGGTTCCCAGTGGGAGCTCAACCCTGGTGATGGTGCTTTCTACGGCCCCAAGATTGATATCACCATCTCCGACGCACTCAAGCGTGAGTTCCAGTGCGCCACCATCCAGCTCGACTTCCAACTTCCTCAACAATTCAACCTCGAATACCGCAGTGCCGATGCTGCAGAGGCCAAGCCTGAGGAGGTCAAGCAAAAGCCTGTCGAGGAGCAGAAGCCTGTCGCCAGTGCTCCTCCTGCCGAGCCTGACACTGCCGCCGCTCCCAAGGATCACACTCACTACCGTAAGGAGTTGACTCCTGGTTGCCAGCGTCCTGTCATGATTCACCGTGCCATCTACGGTTCTTTCGAGCGTTTCATTGCCATCCTCACCGAGCACTTTGCCGGCAAGTGGCCATTCTGGCTCTCTCCCCGTCAAATCCTCATCGTCCCCGTCATGCCTGCTGCCAACGACTACGTCATCGAGTTGCAAGAGCTCTTCCGCGGTAAGGGAATGCACGCTGACATTGACATCACCGGCAACACCATGCAAAAGAAGATCCGTACTGGTCAACTCGCCCAGTACAACTTCATTTTCGTCGTCGGTGCTCAAGAGAAGGAGTCACGTACCGTCAACATCAGAAACAGAGATGACCCTGCCACCCAGAAGCTGGGCGAGTTGGTTCCTCTAGATGTTGCAGTCTCTAAGCTCGAGGCTCTCAGAGATGAGAGAAAGCTCAAGAACGAGATGTAAAAAAAAGTGCCTCTCATTGCGGTACACGATGGAACGTTTTGGGCGAGATACACTAAAAGAAGGACTACTGCTAGAAGCCTGTTATCTTGAAGCATGTTATAGTCATGGTTGGTAGCTGATGGAAAACACTTTTTACATTCTTCTTGGGATTTGCCTGTACTATGTCAAAAACAGGGTCTACGTGCATACTAACAGGATCTTTTGCGTATTGCAACAGGTCCTTCTTATGCACACATAAGTGCTACTCACCAACATGCTATGAGTGAATGAATCGTCGTACGAAAGCATGTCATTCAGCACGTGAACAATAATTGTCCCTACCATTTGTGCGACCTTGATACGGTAGTGAATAAAGACACACGTCACGTTTGTGGAACATTCCTCTGAGCTCATGATCTTCAATCAGGGAACAGAGTCTATGGACCTGTCAGGTACCCGTACCGCCCCTCCACCAAATTAATTTCCATCAACGCTGACGTATGCGGGGTGTTTGTATATCAAAAATGACACAAAACGGCTATCTCAAGTCCAAGCTTTCTCGCAACTTCCAAGTTGATTTTAATGTTGGTCACGAAATGATGATGTTTGTTCAATTAACGCAAGGCAAGAGTGAGGGAGTCTAGGCAGGTAAGGGGTGAACCGTCCAACGTCACTGCCATGTGAAAGCCAGAGACAAAGACATATATAAACATGTCTGAGGACGAACTCAACTCTTCTTTTTCCATCACAACATTCAAGATACATTATCATTCTTGAGCATCAATCATCTCCAGATCCACATCACACTCAAGCCAAAACAAATCAAACAACCACATCAACCTACATCATGACTGATTCCGGCCGCAAGGATATCTCGTCCAGTACGTCTACTCTCCAGTCCGCCTTCGCCTTTGCATCACTAACAACTTTGCAGAGATCTCGGACGCCGTCACTCCCGACTCCAGCAAGGGTCCTATTGACCACTCCAAGGACGCTGTCTCCGGCAAGGCCGATCACGTCGCCAGGTACGATTCCACACTCACATTCTTCTTCCAACAACTCTCCAACTAACATGTTTCCAACAGAGATGCTGTTCCCGACTCTTCCAAGTCCACCACTCAGGAGGCTGCCGACAAGGTCTCTCGCACCAAGGAGTCTAGCCTCAACAAGACTGGTCACGAGTCCACTGCCGACAAGATCAAGGACAAGCTCCACATGGGTGGCAACAAGTCTCACTAGGATGACGACTCGTCTGCTACCAGCCCTTACGATTCATGATGGTTATGCGAATACCCTGACTGCTTTTTGCTTCTGCTTTACCTGAGATAGTCATGATACAATGACAAAACCCTGAGCCTACTACAATTCTGTCTTTTGTCTTTGACGTGTTGTGTTTGTGTCTGTGTTTTTGACGTGTCGTGTTTGAGGCTCTCAGAGAGTTTCATCTTAGTAATTTGGTATCTCTGTGCTAGGTTGTGAATTGTTCTGATGATAGTGTGTCTGTGACAAGCCTATGGACGATCGTATTCTTCTTGGACTTGCGACGGAAATTCCTCCGAGGATATCTGTTTCTACATCAGTCTGGAGTCGGTGTAAATTTTAATACCAGATGCTTCAGTTGCTCTTGGAACATGGATTTTTTGATTGAGACAAGAGCGCTGTGCTGTGAGTTCACTTTCGCGTGTAGTCTGATACCAAGCCTTGATCGATCTTCTCATTACCTCATGCGTCCCGCAAAGAACTTTGTCATGACTTTTCACTCAACACCGCCGCTTGCCAAGTCACGACAATTCAAAGACATGGAGCGCCACGGCAAAATAGCTCACGCCAAACAAGCCTCTCAAGAACTCCGCAAAGCTTGTCCGCACGACAGCCATCTTCCTAATGTTTCCATCTCGCTTACACAGATCACAAGTCCAAAAGATTGTTCGAAGGATTGAGCCGCCAGGAACGAAAGAGTCAATGGTGCAGGCTTGCATGCTGACACAGAGAGACAAGAGATCCCGCGAGGTTGCATTTGAGCTTGTCCTGGTATTTTCGCACGAGATGGGCAGGAGATGAGGTTGGTAAAGACGTTTAGGCTAAACAGGACCATGTGTTGTCGATCTCTATACGTGCATGGCAAGGCAAGGAAACGATAGTCTGGTATGCATGCCATGCGTGATCGTGTGCCGTGGGGCCGTGGAGAGCTGATCATATCTTGGGGTACCTAGAGGCTAGCCATATGGGTTGCGGGGGTGAATAACGCGGGGGATACTTGTATACCTTTCTTGGAACCACACGCTCTGCTTGCTGCTCTTCTGCATACACGGCCTTTACTTTCCACGGTCTGGAGATCATCCGGGAATTCTCATGAGTCGGACATACAGGCAAATTGTAAATCTCCCCCGGCTCAATAGCAAAAGATGCAATGCAGCATATCACGAGGATTGGTCATGGAAACCGGCATAGCAGATGAGGGGTTAAAGATATGAGTAAACAAAAAAGAGACTTCCCTACTCTGTGAAAACAAGATATAAGGTAGGTCCTCTACCAACTCCTCGAAAAGCAAGAACAAATCAAGGATCTCCCGCGGTGCAACCAAGCATCATGTTCTCCTCTCTCCTCTCGTTCATAACCCCAGCACTCTTGGTCTCCACCGCAGTCGCCTGGCCAAGCGCACCTTCAAGCCCCTTCGTCCAAAACGTCACCGTCTTCACCCCACCAGCATCCTGGCCAGACAAAGGCGGCAGCTACGCCCGCTCCGTCCTCCTGAACCAAAACTGCGAATCGGGAACCCCGGACCTCTTGGCCACCGCCGCCTACAACGCACCCGATGGCCAGTACCTGATCATCCACAAGAGCAGTGATTCCGGTGCCACTTGGTCTCAGATTTCCAAGGCTTACTTCAATGGCAATTCAAGTTTGAGCGGAGGTATTATCCTCCAACCATTCTTGTATGAGCTTGCGCAGCCTTTTGGAAAGTATCAGCCTGGTACTGTGTTGCTTTCTGGCAATCGTATCCCGGGAGATTTCTCTAGCACGAATATCCAGTTATATGCTAGTACGGACAAAGGGTAAGTTCTTCCTTTGCAGAAAGAAGAAAGAGAAAACAAGATGTTTTTATCGTCGCTACTATTATCACCTCAAGCAGACCTCAGTCTTATCCTTACATGCACAACCAGGCTAATACTCAATACAGATACACATGGGAGTACGTCTCAACAGTGGCATACGGAGGTCCCCCAGATACCGACAACGGTGCACCGTGTGTATGGGAACCATTCCTCCTCGCCTTCGACAACCAACTCAACGTTTACTACTCCGATCAACGCGACCCATCTTACGGTCAGAAGCTGGCTCACCAGTCTAGTGGCGACCTAATGTCATGGGGAGATGTCGTGAATGATGTCGCCTACGCAAACTACACCCAGAGACCCGGCATGATCACCATGGCACAGATTGGCAACGGCCAATGGATGTGCTCGTACGAGGTCGGGCTATGGACTGATCCCGTCACTGGCTCTAATGACTCCGCTCCATATGCCACACACTATAAAATCGCCAACTCACCCTTGGAATTCGGTTCTGTGGGCGACAACATCCTCCGCACCCCCGAAGGAATCTCCAGCGCAGGTCCCTATACGGTTTGGACTCCTGCCGGTGGCCCCAACGGCACAATCGTCGTCTCAGACTCCACGTACGACCAATTCTTCCTCAACACCGCAAACGGTGACCCTGGTTCTTGGCAGAACGTTACTAGTCAAGGACATGGTGTCGGATACACCAGAGACCTAAGAGTCATGCCCGGTAACGGTGGAAAGACTGTCATGGTGTTGAATGGAGGCATGTATGGACAGAATGTCACCGAGTTTACCGCGGGCGATTTTATTGTTCCCGGAGTCGGGGGACATGGACCTGGGGCGATGGGTTTCCCGGCTTGTGGACACAACAGCGGGGGTTATGGACATGGATGGGGATGGGGTAAGCCTTGGTGGTAGAGGGATTTCGTAGAGGAGAGAGAGAGAAGCTGGAAGGGATAAAAGGGGAGAGAATGATGAGAGGTGATCAGACGAGGGGGACGCGAACATGATGAACGACCTGTTAAGTTTCATAGCAATGATAAAAAGATGATCTATCACGACTTCTTCCTCTTCATTCATCTCATCTCTTTTCCTATACACACACTTGGAATAACAAAATTTTCATGGAGGGCCTCCGAAGATGTTGTTATTAGTATCAATTTTTTGTCTTTTGACACATGCTTGTCAACTGTCTCCCTTTTTGTTCCATGTCAAGCACATGCGTAGTTAGTAATCACTCGTAGAAGAATTCTCGCATGTCATGGGTAAAACAAAGGGGCCGACTTGTGTTAATCGAGTACGCGCTGCTTTGTGTCATCTTGTCTTTGTCTTTCTCTCCAAACGAGAGTCGTTCAATCATTGAGCAAAAGAAGGAGAAGGAGAAGGACAAGAAGAAAGAAGAAATCGAAGCAAAGATCAGGAAAGAGAAAAACAAAATATTGTTAAATTGGCTTCTAACATCTGAGAAGTGTCTATAGAACTATGGTTTAACACATGGAAAACACCTGTTTTCATGCCAGTTTCCATTCGCATGTTCCTAGATCACTTCTTCAAGGAATCGGTACATTGTCTGCATTATAGCCGTAGCCACGATACTAGCGGAATGACCGTGGTCGGTAGTGCTGGGTTTCCCGAGCTTGTGGGACTGTCCATAGTCGCACAAAGATGCAATTGCGGCGTGGCTTGGCATATAGTATGGCGTGACCTGCAATATCCGGGACGCTTGTTGAGGGAGTGAAGATCTGGTGATTGGGTCAGGGTTGTAGCATCCTCTTGAAGTAGACTCTTGGTTCAGGACAGAAGAGTACATGTACACCGTTGCTGACTGAAGACTGTGGCTAATGCTTCGTGCATCGAGAAATGCTCGTCGCTTGGTTGTAAGCTCCTGGTCAGCGTCTTGTGCCAAATATCGCAGCGGGAGCTCGAATGTGTTTGTTCGCTCATCACATGATGGCATTGATCAACCGAGGTAAGAGGTGAGGTGTTGGTACGATAAAAGTACCGGCAAGAGCCAGACAAGCTCAGCCAAGAAGAACTTTGTGCTTGAGTTTGGTCCAGTCCTTATCACCATCCCAACATTCCTGGAGTAATGCCCTCACGCGAACGACCTGGCCCATGCCAGCATTCTCAATACTCTGCAAACGTTGAAGAGCCTCAACTGCTTGGCCGTTGTTCTTAGCCTCGCAACCGGCAAGGAAGAGCGGAAGGATAATATCAGGGGTGTCGAAAGCGTTGTAGCCTCTAAGTTCGTTGAAGGCTTCCAAGATAGCCGTGACTGAGAATTGGACCAGACGTGAGTCTGAGGGAAGCAGGTATACACGGCGATGCAGGTAAATGAGGGCGGCGTGACTTATGGCGGCATTGACTGCACGATGTACTTCGGTTGATGACGCCGCCGCAGAACAAGAGCAGTCGTAGCGTGTATGCCTAATCTCCAGCGTAAACAGTTCCAGATTCATCCTCAGCTGTTGTGACATGGTGATGGATTGTACAGAAGGTGAGTCCAACGTCTTACGTTCGTAGTCACAGCGCTTGGCAAGTTCGGCAGTGCGTGAGAGAAGTATCAGGGATTTGTTCGTGAATCCAGCAAGACACTTGAGATCCGGATCTTGTTCCGCCATGTTGAGCTCACGAGACCAATCGTAATAAGCACCTTGATATGTGTCGCTGCTTGCGCTTCCAAAGGTGTCCAGATAGGCAAACCATCGACCAAAGAAGAAAGTGGCTCTCGTACGATGACGAGCTTCGTGACCGATTCTCAGATTATACAGCTGTCTCGCCAGACTGAGATGTTCTTCCCATCCAATGGGCAGATCAAAGGCCAGAGGGTAGGACTGGGTCAGTGATGCCAACATAACACAGGTTCCAAACACTGAATCCGTTATCGGCTCATTCTTTGAAAGGGCCTCACGCAGAGTGGGAAAGACAGGCGTGACCCAGGTAGCAATACGATTCACCGGCTCGGCGTGTCGCAACAGACGAGCTCGGTGACAAGCAGCATAAGCCAACAAAAGACGTAATAGATTATCATCCTGCATGGCAAGTTGCGGAAGAATGGTACCAAACGGATTAGAGGGGCATTCATGCGTGACCAGAACTTTGGCTGTATAGTTGATGAAATAATGCAAGTAGATCAAACTCATTGGATCTTCCATGACAAATTGTGGGACCGGTAACAAGGAGGCCGGAACAACGACAGGAACAGGAGTGGCATAATACCAGTCGCCAGGATTTGAGGGTGAATCGATGCGGGGGTCGACGTGAGAGACGAGTGCCTTTTTGTCATCGTTCTTTGGAAGATCGAGGTCAGGCAGACCAAGATCATAGCCGAGGACACTCATGAGTGTCAGTTGTTGAATATCACAGTATTGTCGGTGGTCGACTGTTTGATGAGAAGATCGTGGGGGATATGAGGAGTTGACGGTTGATCTATGTTTTCTGGCCGACGATCCCCCTTGTTCCGACGAGCTTAACGAGAGAAGCGCGCGGTTGAGCCTAGAATCCGTTGATCTAGCGCTAAGACAGAATTGAGTCTTCCAAGCACTCGCCTGGACCAATAAACCATGTTTGCCACGGCTGGAATTCTTGGAAGCGAGAAAAGGACTATCAGAAGACAGCTGCACTCAGAACGGACATGTTTCGCAATACAAGTCTTGTCATTGTGAGATCAATGCGGTGGCAGACGCGCAGAGCCAAAAGGCATGCGGAGAAAAAAAGTGTGTATAGAACTGATAGGGCCAGGGCGTGTTCATTGGCTGGAAACTACATCGGTTTCTGTTTCAGGCAAAATGTCGAAGCCGAAACGGAAGAAAAGTGTCGGGACCTACCTAAACCTATCTACCTAAAATGACTAAAGCCAGAAGCTTATCTTCGACTGGTAGGATACGGAATACGAGGAGGTGATGGTGGAAAAGTCTCCGAGACAACTCCGTGTAAGATTACAAGACTGAGGACTGTGAAGGTGCTAGAACGACGACATGCTGGGTCCTTCAGCTGACTTTCGTGAAATTAAGAAGGCCAGAAGAACAGTAAAAGGTTCGCGTATGCCACGAAAATCTTGTTCCTTGAAGGTTAATCCCTTGCCAAGGCAACGATGATGTTTCTGCTGCTGGTCGGTCGCTACTCTTCTGTTTCACCGAGTGGTTTTCCTCGCTGTATCGGTGTCTTGACATTATTGAGCTGAACGCATGTCTTGTGGTGAAGATGCCACGAGCGGTTCCCCCAAACTGTGAGAGCTCTAAGCCTTTCTATTGGGGCTTGTGACTGACTGTTTTTGAGCCTGGTTCGTGCTCGCAATGAATGTTTGAAGCATACCTAACAAGACCCCAGTATCACCTGTAGACGGCGCAAAGTAAGATGTGCGGCTCAAGATTCGCTTGTTACACACTTGATTTTCTGGACTGATGTCTCTCAGGCGATGAAAAACGTCCCGTCTGTCAAAACTGCACGAGGAGCCGGCGACGTTGTGAAAGATCATCATCCGATTCTCGGTTCGTCATTTATGCACCAAACCTGCCCACGGGGCCGACAATCACAAGCTCAATCTCGACAACAAGTAGTGGGAGCGAGCTTACAGCAATTCCAAACGAAAGCACTGAGGATGAGAGCCAAGTTCGGGACTGCCAGGTGACAACCGAGCCCGTGATCGAAGTTTCCGAGTCATCTACAGCCTTGCGTGACGAAGACATCTCCAGCTTGTTCTGCCACTATATCGAAAACTTGGCCAGTTGGTACGATCTGTGCGAACAGGATCGACCGTTTGCGAACGACCTCTCGATCAGAGCGCTACAGATACCCGTGCTGTTCAATGCTATCATCGCTTTTGCAGCTCAACACAAGGCGTTACAGAACCCCGGATACGAAGCCATTGGGCTGGCATATCACAGTGCTTGTGTCGAGGGTCTACTCAACGGTATCAATGACTTTGACTCTACTCTTCGTGGAGACTATCTTGCAACAGCTTGTCTATTACGATCATACGAGATTCTGAGGGGTTAGTCTGTTTCTCCCGATGCTCATTGCTGTAATTGACCCGGAACACAGCCGATTCTAGACAAGAACAACGACATCTTCTAGGTGCTTATCGATTCTCGTCTATGGATGACATCGATATGAATACCACTGGTCTTATCCAAGCAGGAGTTTGGAACTATCTACGTGAAGAAATCACGGTGGCTCTGGAATGTCGAAGGCCGGCTCGTCTCAGTATTGAGATTGACGTACAGACTTTGCACATACAAGCAGACAGTGGCTATGCCAATACGATCACATATCTGCTTGCTTGCATCATCAACTTTTGTTTCGATCAGCAGAATAATGACACCGAAGAAGCCCACATACATCAAAGTTGGACTGACTTGCATTCTGACTTGAGTTACTGGAAACAGTCTTTGCCCGTCAGCCATGAGCCATATTCAAAGGCTGAGCGAAAAGGAAATCCATTTCCATCTGAATGGTATCTGCGTCCCTGGCATGGTAATACCGCTGGAAATATCATGATGTTGTGATTGAAGTGCTAACTCTTGTAAAGTCGCAGCGACGCAGTACTTCTTGACTGCAGAAACAATTCTTCTCTTGCACCACCCCAGTGGTATCATCAACAAAGACTTGGTCACGAGCAACGTCTCAAGGGTATGTGGGCTAGCCTACACCAATGACAATGTTTCGGCAAGCGTTAATGCTTTTGGGCCCATGGCTTTCTGTGAGGATGCTCACCTTTCATTTCCTCTTCAGTCTGCTGATCCATGTCCAGGTGGAAGGTATCTACAGGACACTGCTCAACGAGAGGGTCTGAAGCAGTTATTGCTCACGACTGGCACTCAAATCGGATGGCCTGTACGCCGCATCCTTGACGACCTTGAGCAGTTCTGGGCATCATTGCACACTTGGTGAACGTGTCGCGTGCCACAGGCATTGGAAACCTGTATGAGAGTTCAGCTAAGCCCGATAAGGTAAGTTCGGCGAAACGTCCTGATCCGGTTAGTGTAGGCGAAGTTCGCTGGACCATCCTCAAAGCTTAAGTTTCCCATCACCACTCTCATAAAAATGTCCTTGTCAATCATAACAGGTTAGTGTTGACGAGAGTATCAAGACTTCAAACCTATAGCGCTATGGTCAGACAGTTGTGACCGAGGACCGATGTGCAAGATGTTGTAGGTAGTCGGTATTGGTGGGGTTAGGCCAACACATCTCGAACAAGTATAAGTAGTACCTCGTCCTATTTATCACAGTCCCTTCGTCTTTCACTCTACATTTTTCGTTTTTCCAAGATTCAAATATGTCACTACACACTCTCACCAGAGCCACTCTAAAGCATGGCACCCATTACACCGGTGCCTCGCTTGCACCCAGACTTTCACGCTGTCTATCTTCTGTGCCCATCTCAGTGCCCATCACCGAGGAAGAGAGGACAGCAAGGAGACTAGGCTGGCGTCACTTGGAACTGGCAACCCGTGCTCTCCATCGTGATGGTGTTGTCGTTCTGCAAAATGTCATTGACCATGCCAAACTCGATAAGCTCAACAAAACCATGGTCGAGGACGCTTACAAACTCCAAGCGCAAGGAGATGCCGGTCCCTTCAATTACAACAAAGGGTACTTGTAATTTGCAAAGGAACTATAGAAAACTCAATCTGACTATGTGCAGGAATGTCCAGCAAGATCCTCCTCTGACCAAGGAACACTTCGATTCATCCATCTTCTTGAACGCATTTGCAACACAAGTCACCACTTCCGTCCTTGGCCCCAAACCCCGTCTCTCCTTCATCTCTGGCAACACAGCACTACCTCCGACACCCGGTACAGAACCCCAATCCCAACCGGTCCACTCAGACGCCGACTTTGAACACCCAGAATCACCTTTCGCTCTAGTCGTCAACGTTCCTCTCATCGACATGCGTCTCGAAAACGGCAGTACCGAGGTCTGGCTTGGTACCCACACCACGACAAACCTTGAGTCTCAAGAAGGCAAGCATGGAGATCGTGCGAGTGGGAGAATCCGTCTGGATTTGCTTGAAGAACGGAGACAGCAACGACCTCCTTCGCAACCCTTTGTTCCCAAGGGGTCACTGGTGATTCGCGATCTTAGGCTATGGCATGCGGGCAAACCCAATCTGAGTGCTGATCCAAGGATTATGCTTGCTATGATTCATTTCGCGCCTTGGTATAGGTATGTTGGCTGAACTTTTTTGCCTTTGGAATAACTATTGTGTCAATTTCTGACACTGCTTTACAGAAACACGATGACTGTTGAGTTTGCCGAGGAGCTGGCACCGGCGCTGAATCGCGACGGTGGCGATTTACAGATTCAAAAGACGTTGGTGAAGAAGCAGGATGTATTGGAAAAGTATCTCCATCGTGGCTTTGGAAACTCGTATGACTTCGATCAAATTGAGCCGCTCAGTGATCTCTTTCCCCGATCTTGAACACTGGACTAGCTATTCGTGCTGCCATCGATGAGGTGTGTTGGTGAAAGTGGTGGTCATTGGGAAATCAAAAACATCAATATTTATAGTCATTGAAATCTTATAGAGTTAGCCCTTAGTCCCTTGATAGAACCACCGTGATAGAATACTTTTCACATCAATTACCTATTGGTTCTATTGATTATAGTATAGTCTTAGCACTTCTCTCAGACGGACGTTCGCTAGTCTCTCGCAGCGTTGTTCAAATTGTGAAGATCAGACCTCTAAGTCTTTTAGCCGAAGAGGACAACGGACAGACATTGTCTGATGCGGTTTCCGTTCGTAACGAAGCATTGGAGACGGAGATAGGGAATCAGGATGCAGCAAGCAAGTCAGCAAAACATACACATGGTCTCTGGAAAGACACAGAATGTGCTTTTTACAGCTTGATTTGTAATCTTCTAACCAGTCCTCCCCCTATTCCATTGATTGACCCATCCCATGCTAAGAGTGTTGCTTTGGGGATGGGTCAATCATTGGAGAACGACTTGGGGTTATCTCCTAGCACGGGGAAAATCCAAACAAAAAGCACATGTGCTATCTGCCGAGTCATACATGCGGGCTTGGTTCGACGCGGCCGAGGATCCACTACTGTCGATCTCTACTATATAGAGAAGAGACACCAACTTCAACACCTAGATTGGTAATCACCCACTAACAGTACGTACGGCCTCCTCTCAACGACGGCTTTGTCTGCGGTACCCAACTATCTTTCCACCCTGTCACAGCCCAGCACATCATCCGTTCTCATGGCTACACTTACAAGCGAAACAATCGCTCTCCAACCCATACCTTCAAACCAACCAAATGGTCATATCTTCAAGAAACGAACAACCCGAAACACAGGAACTCTCTCGTCGCAAACTCCAGATGGCGAAGATGTACCAATCACCTATCCTGAGGGCGGCATCGCAGCATGGACAGTAGTTCTTGGATCCTGGTGTTCAATGACTGCAGGCCTGGGCATTGTCAACTCCACAGGTGTCTTTCAAGCCTAAATTTCCAACACCATTCTTGAGTCTACCAGCGAGAATGATGTGAGCTGGTTGTTCGGCACTTACGTCTTTCTATCATATTTTTGCAGCGTTCAGATAGGACCTATCTTTGACGCTAGAGGTCCGAAAGAATTGATCACGATCGGTGGTGTGTTTTTACTCGTCGGAACATTCACGTTGAGTTTGTGTACAAGTAAGTGTTCCGCCTTTCTCTCCTTCTGTCCATGTCAAGTTCGAATCCATTAACAGTGATATCCCACACAGCATACTACCAATTCCTGCTTGCATTTTCAATTCTCAGTGGCATTGGAAATTCCTTCCTCTTCACACCAGCCATGGGCGCAATATCCCACTGGTTCGACAAAAGACGCGGTACAGCAAGTGGCTTCGCTTTCACCGGCAGTGGCTTCGGCGGTGTCCTCTTCCCTTTGATGGTACAAGCACTCGTCCCCAAAGTCGGCTAGCCCTGGACCATGCGCATCGTAGGCTTTGTCCTCCTGATCCTATGCGTGCTCAGTCTGGCATTATGCAGAAGTCGCCTGCCGCCTTTGAAGACAAAGTCTTCCTGGCGAGACATCTTCCAGTCACATCTTCAAGGATGGGACTGGCACCATGGCCATCACGACCGCTGGCGTCTTTTTCATCGAATGGGCCTATTTTGTGCCTGTCACGTATGTGCCTAGTTATTATCTGGCCCGTCAGAATCTCCGAGGTGGTGATGCTGTAAGTGGAGATGCAGCATTCGCATATC
This sequence comes from Dothideomycetes sp. NU30, assembly GCA_026013035.2. Lineage (NCBI taxonomy): Eukaryota > Fungi > Ascomycota > Dothideomycetes > Dothideomycetes sp. NU30. The sequence goes on along the minus strand of BSBH01000087.1, from coordinate 13,890 downwards.
AACTACTCGCCATCCTAAACGGTGCGTCATGCATCGGAAGATATGTGCCTGGCTACATATCCGACAAGATCGGCCGCTACAACACCATGATCCTGGGTTCTTTCCTCGCCATGGCAGCAGTATTGGGACTGTGGTTGCCGGATGCAATCTCCAGCCAACCCCCAAGTATGGCTCTAATCATCGTCTTCGTCGTCGTCTTTGGCTTTGCAAGTGGTGCCAATATCACCCTCACACCCATCTGTATTGGTCAACTCTGCAGTACACAGGAATACGGACGATACTACGCCAGCGCATTCACTTGTTGTGCTTTTGGCTGTTTGACCAGTATCCCCATCGCAGGCAATATCCTGACGGCCACAAGCGAATGTGGCAGACAAGGCTATTGGGGTGTAATTTTGTTTGCCGGCATGAGCTATCTTGCTGCCTTCTCTTGTTTCTTGTGGGTTCGAATTCGGGTTAAGGGTACCAGTATGAAAACGGTGTGGTGAGGAGTGCTGGCAGTCTCACATGTTGTCGGTCGGGAAGGTTCCACATACAGAAAACGAATACAGGTTGGTACTAGAAGCTCAATCGGGCAATGCATGAGAATGTAACATTGAATGATGTTTATCTGATAAGAGAATTCCATGTTGTGTTTTACCGGTTACCTAGCCTTGCCACCATGTAATCGTAACCTGTATTTCCTGACATCTTAGTTCGATGAAGATCTGCATCTGGCCTCGGTTGTTGTTGATGCTACTTCGAGCCCTTGATCTTTTTTCGAGACTTTCCATGTACATGGGGCCTACTCTTGCAGCTCTGTTCTGTATGGCCTCACCTTCACAACAGAGTATTGATCATGTCATGGTAGGAATAACCCACTCGAGTTCAAGGCCCTTGTGAGCGAACCTTCGAACGATTCAGTATGTACGTGCTTGATCGAGTGTTCTTGATTACAACACAACAGCAACCAGAGCAAGCTTGAACAGAAGGATTGTCGCTCTCGTCTAGCTCGTTTCCGCAAGGGCATACGCCAGGAGCCGGGAGTTTGCGTATGCGCTCTTTGGCGTGCTCGACCCAACACTCGACACAGAGCCAATCCACACAGATGCAATGCTTGAGTTTGGTTGACGAGGAACTTGTCTGGCAAACATTGCAGATAGGTAAAGTGCCGTTGTTTTTGATCATGTGCTCGAACTCATCGTCCTCGAGGAAGAAGGCGAGTTGGCTTTTGTGGCAGCCGTCGCAGATTTAGTGAGGGCTGTGAGCTGAATGCTTGATACCTTGGCAAGGGCAGATATTCTTGGTGTGCTTGACAAGTCGGAATGGAAAATGCGTGTCGTCACATTCAGTGTCGTTGCCGGGCCATAGGGCGATAAGCGGGCCTTTGCTGCGTAGAGGTAGAGGCGTGTTGACATTACAGTCATGTGTATTGGGGCAGTATGAGCTGGTTTTGGCAACGGTCTTGTTGTCCCAAGCTTTCACGAGGTGTTCTGCAATATCCTCGACGCGGACCCATTCAGGCTTGTATTTGGTGTCACGGGTCGTGAGACCACCCCATTGAATTTGAAGCTGTCGTTTACCTCGATAGTCGAATCTTTCGTCAAGGATATCCTCGATCGGCCATATACGATCCCCCAGGTCATCCACGAGTGCTTGGAAGTTGGATAGCAATTGTGGGAAGTGTTGTGTGATCGACACGATACGTGATCTTCAAGGTCGTGCAAGAGCTTGAGGATGACCAAATCGACGAGCTAGTCATCGAAGCAGGTTGAATTGCCCATAATGCATACTCGGGACAAACATCATCACTCCGGCCGAAAAGACATGTTTGCTGCAGGCATACTAGTGAGATGAAAGTGAGGGTAGTGAAGAGAGCAAAGACAAGAAGATATGGTCGAATAGATGAAGAAAGGGAGAGCCCACTATATCAACTACTCAGAGCCCTACCTGTGTCTTTTTTCTCTTCATAAGGTATGCATTTTGTGATGAGAGCCATAGTAGTAGAAGAATGATAATTTGTGCCTGGATACTGTATGATCATACAATCCTGTGAACGATCAATTGACCTGCTGCGATACTCATGAATACTAAGAAGAGACGTCGACGAGGTTCTTTGACAAGTAAAGTGAGAGTACCTCAGTCTGTAGGATCGAAAGAAGATAAGGTAGTGATAGGTTTGTGTGACCCCGCAGTTTTGCCGGATATAAGGCGTCATTGTTTGCTTCTCCAGATATCGTCACCAAGTCGAAATAATGTCTACCTTGATAGCAGAGCTATGAGGCGACTTTCTACCTGTCCACGAACAACAGACTATTGCATAATTTCATCCCATCACAATGACGGACTCACCGTCATTGACCAGTCTTCCAGACGAGCTGATCCACAATATCTTCGTCCATCTCCCCGCTACTTCGGCGGCTTTACTGGGACAGACGTCAAAACGATTGCATAAGATCTCGAAAACACCTTCACTATGGCGCCAGCATTGCCGTGAGATTTGGAACTTCTGGGAAGAGTGGGAAGATCGACCTGCGCCCGATTACAATGCACGCTCTGGAACACAATGGCAGCAAGTCTTTCTTGACAAGATCAAAAAGGACCAGAAGATTATGGCCATTTTCAACAGACTACTCAGCACACAACAAAGTCGCATGACACGCATACAAGAGATTGTCGAAACATACAAGTACGACGCCAAGGACATCATGGAACGTCAACTCCGTGTGTCCGACGACGCAGACGACGTCCTCGCTCGTCGCTACTGGAGTGGCACCGTGCTCGGCCTGATCCATCGTCAGAGGGCGGTTGAGATATGGGATCACATGCAGTATCAAGATTACTCACCACTCGAAGAAGCACTGGGCGCCTTTGATGTCTTTGTCCAGGCACCAACACGGCATGCCGAGATTAGTACCCTCAAGAGCGAGATCAATACCATTGCACAAAACTTCATGTCCACGCAACAAGACTGGAACGACAAGGACTACATTCAGAAAGCGACCTCCATCGTCAAATACCTGCGAGCTCAGAATCTGGTGGGTTGCGATCCCGAAGACTTTCACCTGCTGAGGAATCGCTTCATCTGCCACACTTTGACACACGACGGAGAAAAGACCTTGATTCCTCTTCAGTCTGTAGCCTTGTTCTGCTGCGTCGCTCAACGACTTGGAGTCCGGGCATTCCCGTGCGAGTTCCCTGCCGTTGTTCATGCCGTGGTTGAACCTCCAGACGGTCCGTACCTGAAAGACACACGATCGTCCGAGAAGTTTGGTCCGGGTGTTGTTTGGATGGATCCTCACAATCATGACGAAGTCTTGTCTGAAGAGATAATGCGTGCGCAGCTGTCGAGGATGCGCGACGGTCGTGGCAGAACCCCCTTCACTAATCCATCAGTCCAATTCTCTTGCTTGACACAAGCACATACCCGATCAATGGTCAGCAGGACAAGTGCTAACATCCTGGCCTCCATGACCAACCGAAACCCCTCTCCCGAATTCTCACCAAGCATTGCCATCTTCAGCGCACTATGGAGCTCCGCATTGATGAGCCAAGTTGATTCTGGATCAAGCCCGGCCGCGTTCATAGAATATCAGAACCATCTCGCCAGAGTTGATGGCTACTTTGATCATCAGACCAACCGAGGCCAGTCTTTCGAGGAAGCTATGCTTCTTGAACGTTACATCCTCCCAGCCTTAGCAGGCGTGGAAGCCAGAACCAGACTCGTTGAGACACTCGAGACTATCCGCGCTGCAGATGATAACGCCAAACCCATTACCTGGCGCGATGATCTTACCAATACGGTCAAGTACAAAGTCGGTCAAGCCTTCCGCCATGTTCGCTATGGGTACATTGGTGCCATTATTGGCTGGGACCCGAGCTGCCAAGCTGGCGATGCGTGGATACAAACAATGCGGGTCAGAGAGTTGCCACGAGGTTGCGAACAGAGCTTCTACCATGTGATGTAAGTGCCTTTGAGAACATGGTCTTTTACATGGCAATGCTAACGAATCCCCAGTGCTGCCGACGAGGCCCTGAAATATGTGGCCGAAGAAAACATGCAGATACTGGAAGAGACGCCACCTGAGCCATTAATGAAGCTAGCTGGAAGGTATTTCAAGCGCTGGGATGATGAAAAGAAGGTTTTTATCAGCAACGTCAAGGACGAATATCCTGACGACTGAAAGGGTCGTCTTGCAAAGAGTAATTGGCTTGCTCGCTTGCAGTACATGGATCTGTTCCAAGTCGGACACAATCGTACCTCAAGCCGACAGCCAAGCACAAGAGAACGGCGACATTCGGTGGCAGAGCCTCATCTTCTTATCATCGAATTATTCAGATTCGACGTTACCGCCTCAAACTCCGCCCAAGACAGTCTCTTGCGGAACATTACGACCACACTATGCACAATTCTAGATCAGCCAAAATGACTACTTCCGTCGCCAGAGAGCGATATCGCAAATTGAACACCAGTCATTCTTCACGCAGGTCGGCTTGTCAAATCCAAATCTATTCAATCGCCCACGACTTCTATTATGCCTGGCATCTATGTAGAGTTGTATTTCTTCCTCCTCTTCTCTTTTCTCTTTATTCCAAATGGCTTGTATGGAGGGAGTTCATCCATCACGATCACCACAGTTGCATTATGAGTTCAAAATTTCGCATGGGATTTTTGAACTATCGCGTGGAATCCCAACTAGGTTAAGCATGGCAAAGGCTCGCCTATCATTAGATCCAGATATCGATCTTGGAAAGTCACAGGATTGCAGACTGCAGTATCACAAAGATAAGACGTCTTCACAGAGAAAGAAACTCAATCTAGAGGCACGAGAGAGATTTAATGCAGAAACACCTCTACTATCTTGCGAAAAAAAGTGTAATCGCGCTCAGTGGTTAACCACTCTCATCCACACCAAATCTGCTTACCACATGTAGCTCTTGACCAAAACACCACAACTTCGAGCCACCAAGGAGAATGGACCACAGATGGCAAGAAAGTTCTCAAACCACGTTGCAGCCTACGCAAAAAGTCTAATGGAAGAGAACTGTCGCAGTTCTTGGATTTGTGCTGTAATAAAAGAGTCTCGAGTCCTCTCATCTTTTCCTTCCTCGGCTTCCTCTTGTCTACGTATGAGAAAGGTGTTGTTTATCCACTTACGTTCTATACCGAACAACGATACAACCATATCAACAAAGATACAACCACACCAGCGACCATACCTCAGTACCAGCAAGCATACCTACCTCAACATGGATTCCAGAGGTCTTGTCGCTGAAGAGTGGACCTTCGTCTGCAACCTTGATCAATCCAACGCTAGTTCTACGACCTTGAACGATGAAGATATGACTGTTCTAGGAATCAAGGACGACAAGGAGAACGATGAAAACGTGACTGGCACAACTATCCAAGACGACAAGCAGAGCAAAGCAGAAGTCAGAATCGCAGAACTCGAAGCTCTGGTCCAAGAGCAGAAACAACAACTCAGGCAAACCGGACGAAGCCTTCATCAAGAGGCCGTGCGTCGAATGAGAAGCCAATTGAACGCAAGTTCGCACATCGAAGACACGCTCAGCGGATCCGTTGCAGAAACACAAAACGTGAGAGAGATCCTCTACTTGCGCGATCATACTCTGATCATCAAGAATCAGACTATCCAGGACCTTGAGGGCGCTCTTGATGCTTATCGCGCCGCGGACCTGGAAAAGCAAGCAGAGATTCAGTCGTTGAGGAAGACAATCCAAAAGTGTCGAGCTGAGGAGAAGGAACTTCGTGCCGAGGTCGACGCTGCTGTTGACGAGAGCATCGAATATGAAGACGAGGTACACCAACAGGTGGCCCGAGTCTTTGAGCTGGAAGCCAGAAGATCCGAGATGGAGCAGAGCCACGAGAACTTGTACGAGAAGATGGACGATCTCGAGGAGGAATTCTGGGAGCAATGGGAAGAGCTCAAATCAACACAGGCCAAAAACAGGACATTGAATGATGAGAACAAGACGTTGAGTGACGGAATCAGTCGTCGCGACAACGAACTCAAATCTGAGAAAGCACGTGCCGAAGCACACCTCGAGAGGATCAAGACCATGCAGAGGCAGACATGGACATCTCAAAACCTGTTCACGCGTGTTGCCAATGAAGTCAGGATGGTCAAACGGTCGTTCGAGGAAGCGAAAGGAGAAAGGGATCTTCACAGACAAAACGCAGAGGTTCTAAGGAAGAAGCTGCAGGATGCTACGGAAAAGCTTGCTGTCTTCTACGATGTGATTCCTCCTTTCTGTGAGTCTATGGAGGCTGAGGAGTTGGATTTCTGGTTGAATGAGTGCTGCAATTTGAAATGGTGAAAGGGGATTCTGCGAAGTGAGGTGGGTGGTCAGTCGTCCTTTCCCGAAGGGGACTCACCTATCCGTGAACAAGAGCACGGGTCGTTCTTATCATGACTTGATAGACAAACTTTCATAGCATATGCGAACACGTTACAACCCACCTAAGAATATTCTTGTGCAATATTGAACTGAGATTATTGACAAAGGAAAGACGTGGCAGAACAGAACGGAACCTGACATCACGCGTCATTGTTCCAAGTGAAAAGGCCGACCAGGGTTGCGCGCTAACCCCCAGATTTTCGGAAAGGTCACGAATGTTTCAGCTACATTGAACGTGTAGAGTTCCAATTCCATGTATCACCATCGACTGGGATATGTGCGCTCAGGTAGCGACGCCTCTCTATTTCGCCAGGCACATCGCGTCGAATAGCAAATGACCTCGCCGCCGTTCTCGGCCGGGCCATCCGCCTCAACAAAGGCCGCCAATGAGTATACGGCATCCGATATCGACCAAGATCAATACGAACACGAACAACAACAAAGCCATCAACAAACACATGACGACGACCGACCATACAACCAAGGCGATGATTTGTACCAGGATGAAGAAGACGATCAAGACGAACGTTACGAGGACGACCACTTCGAAGAACAAGAAGAGCTTGCAGACCAAGAGGATGTCTTTGATCGAGACGATTCAGACCTACCACCCCTGCCAATGTCGAGTGAGAGCTTCCTGAACGAAGCGCATAGCTTTGTCAACAACCCTCAGAGCGACGACGAACGCGAGATGAGGAGGAAATTGATGGATGTCGAGTCAAGCTTCTTGCCCGAGATGCAGTCTGCCCGCGCTTCAAACGAAGAAAACGGCTTTGACGATACATATCTAAACATCAGACACCAGCCAGACCAGGGCATCCCGCCAATTCATGAGCATACAGATGAAGACGCAACCGACACGCCTTCGTCACATGTCCTCCAACAACCCTCTTCTCCAGCAGCTGCCGCAGCCGAACGATTCACCTTACGCTCTTCCGATACCTTGAGACGACCACCGAGCAACGGTGAGGACCTGTCCAAATCATTCCAAAAGCTCACACTCCGCTCCCAATCTTCAAGAGATCTCAAGCTGTCTTCTTCCTCTAGAGAGCTGCCCAAACCCGCGGAGCCTCCGCGCTCTCACCCATCGGTTGATCTCACTGCATCCAAGCCGGAAGAGGTTCCCTTGCCCGCGTCTGACAGGAGTCTGCTCGATGTCAGCAGTCTTCATTCCGCATCGGCACGCCTCCAAAAGCGACCGAGCTATTTGTCACAGCGAAATCAAAGCCACGTCTCTGCCATATCCAATGCCGATACCGAATACTCCACTGGCGACTATGCTTTGCAGACTGGTGGCGCTATCCCTGACGACCACTCTTTTGGCCACACTCGCCCTCTTTCCAGGCTTCCCAGTCTCGGTAGTGTCGTTTCGGCCATGTCACGAGAGAGCGAGCCAAATCCACCACCTCCATTGACCCGAGCCAACTCTGTCCTGGCCAACATCCGTGCAGAGCGTGCTCTTGGCAGTCTAGAAGAGGAGGACAAGGCTTCCAACGCCTCAGACCCTATTACACCCCGACCACCTGCGAACTTTGCTTTTTCCGCTCCTACCGACACCATCATTACTCGCCATGTGCAGAACATTCAGGTTCCTGACACGGTTGCAAAGGAATATCATCAACGGAATCGCTCTGTCTCGCCTGAGAAGCGACCGGCTTCATCGTCCAATGCCCTGACCTTTAACAATCGTCCTGGCGGCAACCTTACGCTGAAGGAGCAGAACAGCAAGATCGACAAGCTTACCAAGGAAAACTTTGATCTGAAGCTGAAAATCCATTTCCTCGATCAAGCCCTGCAAGATCGCTCGGATGAAGGCGTCAAGGACATGATTAACAAGAATGTCCAATTCCAGACCGATCTCGCACATGAAAGAAAGGAGAACCAGACTTTACGCCGCAAGATTCGGGAGCTGGAGAAGAGACTCAAGCAGCAAGAACAAGACCTGGCGGATGCGCGAAGGGCGGCGCAAGAGGCAGCTGGTTCTGGCTCTAATGAAGAACTCGAGTACGAGATTTTCCAACTCACCGAAGAACTTGATAGGAAACAAGTTCAGATTACCCGTCTGACAGCAGAAAATTTGGCCAAAGAAGCTGAGAAGCGCAGGATGAAGGAATACATGAACGCCATGAACGATCGAAGAGGTCCAAATCTTGATGCGGTCGAAGAAGAATCGGTAAGAATTTTGCAATGTCATACCGTTGCGTTCTCAATGATATGCTTACAAGTCACTCAGGAGATGTGGAAAGACCTGATCAACAATGAAACTGCTCGTAGAGAACAGGCAGAGGAAGACAACCGAAGATTGCGCGAAGAGATCTTCATCCTGAAAAATGAAAGGAACTCCGAATCCAACAGAGGACTTGGAATAAGTCGTGTAACCAAGCTTCGCTCTCAGTCAATCGAGTCTGAAGCAGTGGACAGCCGTAGCGGTGCTAAAACAGCATCCAGTGCCACCATGGTCGATCAGCTACAGCACGAGAACGCCGAGCTTCGCCGTGATCTGGGTGCTCAAACATCTATGCTTACGTCGCGCAACCGTGAACGCGAGCGTCTGCAGCAAGAGATTGAAGACTTGAAGATTCTTACTCGTAAAGGTGACAATGCACGATCACTTGCTGGCGACAGTATACTTGACCGCTCTGTATCTCGTCAACAACAACATCAAAGATCCACTTCTCGACTCAGCGCTCGTACAGGTGCCACTCAGATGAGTGATACTGAGCGCGAAGAGTGGGAGCAGAGAGAAGGTACTTTGCGTGATGAGAACGCTACATTGAAGATGGAGATGCAAGAAATGCAACGAGAGTTCAATGATCAGACTCAGCTAATCCTTGAGCTTGAAGAGGCTGTCCAAATTTCTGAAGCCGAACTCGAATCTGCTGTTGGAGATCTTACCAGAGTGCAAAACGAACGAGACGAAGCTATCCAGGCCCTCAGGCAGGCCGAAAGAGAGATTGAACAGGTCCGAGGCGAATACGAAAAGCTTAGGATCGAAGCAGTCGCCGCTATCGAAGACCTTGAGGACAGTCTTGACAAGGCTGACACAACGCAACAGAATCTTGCTGCAGAATTGAAAGAAAAGAACGATGACTTCTTGGCTTTGCAACGAGAGTTGCGAAATCTCAACACTAGCCTTGTGCAGCTGGAAGACGACCGCGCCACTGCAATCAGACGAATTGAAATGCTTGAGCAAGAAATTGAGGATGCCAACTCTGAACTGGACACCGTGGACAAGAAGTTGCAGGAAACCAACCAGAAGAATCAACGCCTGGAAGTGCAATCAGAGTCTTTGCATAGCGAGATTGCATTCCTTCGCGAAGAGCAAGAAGGCGACAAGATCAAGATTGGTGATCTGGAGAATGCCTTGAATGCTGCTCAGCAGATGATTCAAGATGAAAAGGAGAAGATGCAAGAACTCGAAGACAGTCTAATCGAAGAGCGTCGACAACGAGAGATTGTTGACAACCAGTCCAAGCAAGACGTGCAACAGATCATCAACAATCTCAATGCTGAGACCGCCAAATCCAAGGACGAAGTGAGACAGCTTAGAAGAAACCTTACGTCAAAGGAGTCCGAGGCATCAACGTTTAGAAGTCGACTGGAAGAGCTTGAGAACAATCTAAGGCGAGTCTTGGGCGATCTCAGTGGTAGACGTACCAGCTGGTTGCAAGAAATCCAGAGGCTGCAAGCAGACCTGGAGAACACCATCCACGACCTTGATGAGGCAAGATCCGACATAGCCGAGAAGGATCGCCTGCTACGTAACAGAGATGTCCTGCTTGAGAGCAGTGGTCTGGAAAGTCGCAGGTTGTCTGAGCTTCTGGACAAAGAGCGAGCCGCACGCAGAAAAGACCTTCACCAGTTTGAGCAGTCTCAACGTGGTCAATCTACTAAGAGTCGCGCGATGGCACAGCACGAGTCTCGTGCAGCCGAGCTGGAGAATGCCCGCAGTCAGGATCGCAGGAAGATGATGGCTTTGGAGCAGCAATTCCGTGATCAACTACTTGAGCGTAACACGCTCTTGTTGACGTTGTGGAACAGACTGTCGAATCTGTGTGGCAACGATTGGGCTGAACTTCACAACCTCGTGAACGGTGAGGCAACCACAGTTGAAGTCATTGCTCGCAGTCTTCCCGGCTTCCAACGCAATATAACCGATGCAGTCAAGACGATTGAGAGTCTCCTTTCTAACTTCAGATCCCGCATCCGCAACCTTGACAAGTCTCTCCACAAAGATTACCAGACTTTGGAGCAAAGTCTTGATACTCGCATCAAGCGTATGGACTTGTTGGAACGAGCAGTCAAGGACGCCCAAGCTCAGATCGAGGCACAAGCTCAAGAACAAGCACACCTACGATCTACACAAAACATCAACCGCACTAGCACCCGCAGCAACGAGGAGATTGCAAAGCTCAAGCAAGAGGTTAAGGTCCTCAAAGCCGAGATCAAATTCCATAAACAACATCCGGGCGCTGAAGGCAGTAACACTGGTACCAACATCTCCAAAGAGAAAAAAGACAGCGGTGACAACACCTTGCGTCCTCCCAGCATGGCCACCTCATTACTCCGCCACCACTCCTCTTCGGCTGTCGAGACTTTGCAACAACAGACCTCGCAAACGCCGGCGCCAAGACAATCTTCCATCGTGATCGCCACACCGCCACTTCAACCGTCCGAGCAAAGATGGATACATAGATTGAAAGAACTAGAACGTCGTCTGAAAGCCGAACGGGAAGGCCGTCTACTCGATCGTAAAGGCGCACGCCAACGTCTCGAAGAACGTGATACCCAGCTCGAAGATCTCAGGACAGCTCTGGAGCGCGAACGAGACAGGAGGAGTTCCTTGGGAGAATACAGTGAGGAGGAAGATGTTGGTGAAGGAAGGGATTCGAGGTTGAGTAGGGGTTCGAGGGTTGGCGGCAGGCAACATCGGGATGGCAGCCTTGATTAGAGACGGTGTTGGTTTCGTTATTTTTATGGGTGTGGATAGAGGGTTTTCTTCCTCTTCTTCTTTTCTTTTCTCTCGTATCACCTCTGAAGTGGGACGGATTTTCGGGAGGAATAGCAGACCTTTGATGCGGAACTTCTACAGTGTGTGTGTGTTAGGGGGGGGGGGGGGTTGTTTTACTATATCTTACCTATGGCATACATAAGGAAGAATGCACAAACGACTTCCTTGTGTGATTATTCAAATAAGGTTTCAAAGTTCTTCCGTGGCGTGGTTGGCAATAGTCTCATTATCAGTTCAACTGTAGTTATACAGGAAGGTGAGATTGCTGAAGCGATAGTCCTTCTCGAGCCCTCGGTTATATGGATCAATTATAAGAGGATAGAGAGAGCTGTTGCGCAATAGATGTCATTGCTCAGCGACTTATCCGCGGAAGCGTCCGCGAGAGTTTCTCATACCGAAGGCAAAATTTCCTTTGCCTCTGGTCTGTCTCGGTTGACAAGTTCTCGAACACCGGAACCGTGCGGGAAGCTCGATCACCGCGGCGACTATCGAGCAGCCTATAGAAAAGATGGAGTTACACTTTAGCGATGTCATAGACATGTGATTCCATTAGGCTCAGTACCATTCATTACCTAGGCAGCTGACTTTGTACCATGCGTAATGGGCGTGAGTCTTTCTCTCAGTCCGTATGAGCTATGATCGTATCATATGCGTCACTACAATGGTTATATCCGTACTGGGAGGACTGTTGGACATATAGAGTGAGGCTCTGGTCCTTCAAGTGTGTCTTGACCTCCCTCAGAATCGACCTGCGCGATCTTTCACATTTTTCCTTCAGCATCCCACAGTACTGAACAAAACTCAGTAACATTGGACTGAATTGCCAGACCAATACTAACGCGCATATTACTGTGCTTATCTAGAGCGAGAGTGCAGCAATAGTTGATAGCGCTGCGCATATGTGACCACATTTTCATTTCCACCATACGGGTATGCGGTCACGGTCCCCGGCATTAATATGCCTCCTTGCATTCTTGAGCTTGTTAGTGATAGGGCGTCGACACATCCGGGACATTCTAGAGATTGGACGAACATATTCCACATATCACAAATTTGTGCACAACCACGATGACATCCTATATCGGTACTCTCCGTTCGAAGAATCGGACTCCAATGATATCTCGTCGGAGAATCAAGAGCGGGAAAGGGCTCCCAAAATCATTCACCAGATCTTCCTCACGGAGGGACGGAACGGAACCGTCAGCAAGTACCTGCCAGCAATCCTCAGTTGCAGAGATTTACATCAAGATTGGGAGCACAAATTGTGGACGGACGTAAACGCAACTGCTTTCATGCGTCAACACTATCCAGACCTCGCACCTCACTACGAAGGCTACCGGCAATCGATCCAGAGAGCGAACGTTCTTCGCTATGCGCTTCTTCACCACTACGGAGGTGTCTATCTCGATCTAGATGTCACATGTCTCGCACCCTTGGATAATCTGCTCCATCTCCCTCTTCTCACACCCGGCGCATATCCAGCTGGTGTAAACAATGCGTTCATCCTCGCACGCCCACGTCATTCTTTCCTTGGTCGTCTCATAGAAACAGCGCCATCGAGAGATTTCTGGTGGCCGATGCCATATGTGGAGAACATGCTCAGCACTGGCTGCATGTTCTTCACGAACCGATGGATGGACCACGTCCGTTCTCTGGAATCAGACAAGAGCTTGTTGTCATCCTCGGATGAGGTTGCTATCCTGGCCGATCAGAACGGGAATATGGACACACACATGCTGCGTGGAAAGGTCATGACGCCTCTGTTTGCGCACGGCGGAGCGAGCAGTTGGCACGGATGGGATGCAGCCATGATTATCTTCATCGGCAAGCACTATCTCTTGGTCTCAATCGGCCTCCTCTTCACAGTCTTTGTCTTTGGTGTCGGATCTTGGGGTCTTGTGAGATACATGGCCCCGACGAAGTATCGGTTGGTTCGATCGCATAGCTGGCCGGACACTTTGAGCCAGCAGGAATATGGATCCGCTGAGAAGGGAGATTAGACATCAATGTTGTGGAACTGTTGGATCAAGGAGGCTATATTGCTTATTCCACCATGGGCTGGAAATGAAGGCGATAATTAGTTAAGAGGGGCACCTGGCGGGCTACACGACTATACCAAGTAACACGTCGTGGCGGGTATTCGAAGCGGTCTATCTCCATTCGAGCAGGGTCGCCCGTGCCGACAGCTAGGATCCATGAATCAAAGGCATGAGGCGAAGGCGAGCGCTGCCTATTCCCTAACATCATATAATCATAATGTCAAATAAGATAGTAATATACTTATACTGAAAATGCTGAAGAACAATTGATAATACAAGAATACTTCTATTAGCTTGGATAAACATGCAGAACCCAGTTGCCTCGGTATACCCGGACCTCTCACGCCTTGAATTGGTATAGATCGTCGTGGGGGGGGGGGGGGGGGGGGGGGGGGGGGGGGGGGGGGGGGGGGGGGGGGGGGGGGGGGGGGGGGGGGGGGG
>BSBH01000086.1:0-88356 GCA_026013035.2 Dothideomycetes sp. NU30 | reverse complement strand
AGCAGAAGCAGCAGAAGCAGCAGAAGCAGCAGAAGCAGCAGAAGCAGCAGAAGCAGCAGAAGCAGCAGAAGCAGCAGAAGCAGCAGCACCGGCAGCACCGGCAGCATCCTCCTCAAACAGATCAATCCAGTCCTCACCACCTACATCCCCTCCAAGATTGGTGACTCGAGCAATAGCTTCCAACTTGTCACCACCATCCCGTTCAGCAGCAGCAACAGCATCAACCACACCTGCAAAATCCCACCCACTAGCAACACCAATTCCAGAACCCCAATCACCATCGCCATTACCACCACCACCAACATCCCATCCTACACTAGCCTTCTCCTTCCACTCCAACTTCATGTCTGTACTCTCCTTGCTCCAAACCCCATCCTTCCTCCCCCCAACCTTCCAAACACCTTCAACACAATACTGAACTCCCTTCCCCTTTTCCTCGCCAACGACTTCATAGAGACGTCCATCTTTCCTCACCACACAGCGTAGGACCTGACATCCGGGACAGAAGGATTCGATGTCGTAGACGGGGCTGCTAAAGGTTTCGGCGGGGAGGGGGCAGGGCAGGGAGGGGAAGAAGGATAGGGCTTTGCTGCAGTATTGGATGTGGGAGAGGGTGTCTTGATGGGAGCAACGGGTGTAGGTTGACACGAGTTTGTGGCACATTTTTGGCTTGGATGGTGGTGGTGATTGGTTGGATGATTGTTGGGTTTGGAGGATGGGTGTGGTCGTCCGGTTCTGGAGAATGGATCTGACTGTTTGGTTGAAGAAGGAAGAAGATCTTGTTCTTTTTGATGGGGCTGTGGTGCTAGGAGTGGATGAGGTGTTTTGGAAGTGCGTGGTGGAGAAGGGTTGAATATATACATAGACACATCACATTCATTCTGTCGTTTGCTCACACGAAAAGGATATTCTAGTTGTTTGTCAAAGACGGCTGTACAGTTTCTTGTCTTGCAGGGTTTCAAGGTCTTGGCTTGGGCGTTTGTGTTCAATCTGCAAGTACCCGTGGATCTCGAGCTCTCAGCGGCATTGGATATGGTTTGAGTGGCACATAACCACGCAGAGGGCTAGCACATTTTCTAGAATGATTCATCGAGAGCCCCACGTCAGAAGATAGATCGAGGACTCTGAACGGCAAGTTCTGGATCTCGGGACGGACGTGTGTATTGATGTGGATGCTGTTGTGTTTCTTTATACAGTTGTGAGAGACAGTCAGATCTTGGCAGTCGCGGTGTTGGTATGACATCTACATGGCATCGCAGGAGGACGACCGAGAGAAAGAGGTGAAGTTGGTCCGAGCTGCGGGACAGGGCAGGACGGACGGAAACATTACAGGCCGGCTGTTGGCTGGACTCTGCTCGTTTAATTAATCTCAGTCCAACATTCGTTCACCCGCGCAATCTTCATATACCCGTAGACCCATACACTCTTCCCTGCCTAGATCACTGCAAGAATCACAGCAGCCGCATTGTTTGCTCCGAAGAGAAACAAAACAAGACGAGAAATGGCAGTTGTAGAAGCACCAGCACCAGCACCAGGTACTTTTGACGGGCAGCAGCCACGGGACATTGGGCATTAGGCTCCGTCCTCGTCCTCGTCTTCGTCCTCGTCCTCTGTTAGCACCGACTGACATGCCGCGACAGAGCGCTCTCACTACAAACGCCCCTTTGCCGCCTGGGTCAAGCGCCTGACCAACCTGCACCCTAGTAGCAAGAAGTCCAAGAAAGCCGAACAGAACAAGAGGGACAATAACCATAACCACCCTTACTTGCAACCCACTCGTCTCGGCTTCCACCCCGATGACACAACCAGCTCTGACGCTAGCCTAAGCGTCCGTGGCCATAGCCAACAACAACAACAACAACAACAACAACATCAACATCAATCACAACCAGACCGCCGCTCATCTGCCGCTCTCGACCACGACAACGACCCCGACGCCAATGCCCCACCCGTCAACAGCAATCGCTCTCAGGCTCCAACCGTCGCAACCAATCCCGACACAATACATTCGGATGCTGGTTTCTTCAAGTCCAGCACCGGAAACGGCGCCGCTCTGAGTTCTGTTGACGGCGCCGGCCGTGATAGCACCTTCTCGTCTCCTAGCCACTCTCAGCAGTCCCTGACTACCACTCTGACGACCATCCAATCAACCAATAATCACCTAGCGAATACCCAGCAGCATGCCCATTTTCCATCACAGCCCGTCTCGGCTGTCCCTCCTCATCTCGCCCAGACCGCAAACTTAACCCATACTGACAATGCCTCCCTCATGACCTTGGCTTCGTCCTCCAAGCGTCATCGCCGCTCCATGGACACAGATGCTTCAGTCCGTGCTCTTCCTCCTAGGAGCATGTGGGGAGACAGCAGAGAATCTCTCCCTCTAAGCGTCCTAAGCGCCAACATCGACCAACCATCCTCAAGAACACCCGTCGCTCCACTAATCAATCCCGAGCGGGCCAGTATCTATTCGTCCCAAGGTGTTTCAGCTCCGGCCCTTGCTTCTGATCGTAACAGCTACTACGCTGCCAGCTATCGTCAATCCACAAAAGACAAGGATCCTTACAACAAGGACTTTGCCGATGCCAGGTCTCTCAACTTTGACGCCAAATCCATCAATCACGACGGCAGGAGTTTTGTCGGTACAGACGGCGCTAGTCTAAGAGGTTACGAAGGCAGCATTCGCAGTGGTGCATTAGGTCACAGTCGCAACGATAGTGTTCCTAGCGGAACCACGAGCCCTCTCGCTGCAGGCTCTCCCATACTGAGGAGACCTTCAGGCGCCCTTACTCTTAATTCGGATATCAGAGACAAGGACGAGGTCTACCCTTCTGATCAGAAGGATCCTCAGTCTTAGTCAACAATCTTCTCTTAGTTCGTCTTGCTGTTCGTGCTTTTTCGCTGCACATGTTTAGCAGCATATGCGTTTTTCCTTTTCTCTCTTTTCGCCTTTTGGTAAGTGTTGTCGTTAGGTGGGGATCCGTCATGTCTTTCTTCTCCTATTTTTTCCAAGGCCGCTATATACCCCGTCTGCCTTTTTGGCCAGACTCTCTCTTTCCAGATCTTCCAATTGAAATTCATGCTTAATTCATGATACAATGTGTTCGAATCCTTTCTTTGCAACGTTTTGAAGAGATCGTAAGAGTTTTTCCATGACTAAATGGCTGTCCAAGCTATAAATATTGTGTTTTTCGGTGCCAGTCATGAGAAACAAACAAGAAGAAGTCAGCAGAAAGAAAGATATGAGAAAAAGAAACAAGAAGTGAAAAAGACATGGACTAGCATGCGAGTAAAGAAACAAAAACACAGCCACAGGCGGAAGGGAGAGTTACCAGCGAGGTCTTTTTCCTCTTAATAATCAGGAGATGCTGATACAAGAACACCAAGAACTTTGACTGACATTCTAAGAGGGATTGTGAGACCGAGCCGATGATGTCCCCCAAAGCGCGAATCAAACACGAGGAACGCGCTCGCACCCCAGTCATGCGGCTAGCAAGCAAAAGCAAGCAGATCATACAGCAAGCTGCCAAATGTCTGCAGACTGGGCTGCATGGCTAGACTTTTGACCACCTGCAAGAGCGACGTAAAAGACAGGTCTTCGACCAATCAACGAAGATCCGCAGAAGCAAGTTCCCAGCCACTTGATATGCACGAAGGGAGGGGTTTTGGTCCTCTTCTTTTCTATCCCCCTTGATTTTCAGGTTCTCTGATACTTCTTCACATGCACTCAATATACTATCTCTACAATCAATCGAAGAATAGTCTAGGACGAAAGCGCTTGAAATACTCCCGGGGCTTCAATATATCCCCGCGAATCGGCCCAAAACCCGCGTGTCTGAATACTCGACAGTCTGCGACGGTCACAGCTGATAACGTCTTGCGCTTGACTACTCCTCTTGACCGCCACGCCTGTCCGTGACCTGCAGTAGCAATACACTGGAGCCTTTCTCGTTCTTTTTCTTTTTTTTTTCTTCCATACAGAAACACTTTTATCTTTCTATCGCAAACACCTGAATTTATCAACACCGACCAAACTTTGTCAAACAGCTATACTATCTTAAATCCGAAAGTTGCGACAATCACCGCCATAGCATGAGCACAACTGTGACCCGGCACATCTACGAATCACACCCCTCGATTGATGCTTCGATGGAGGATTTCGAGTTCCGTGCCAATTCGCCCGAGTTTTTGCGACCTGATTCAGCGCGCATACATTTCAGGAGTCCTACAGCATCCGAATACTCCGAAACCACCGAACCCGAAATGAATGGGGGATGGTCTCCACCAGCATGGCGGAAAGCTGGCAGTGGATGGTTCAAGCACCACACTGGTCTCATGTCGCCTATCGGAAGCAGGGAGCCTAGTCCAGAAGAATTTAGAAAGGAGCTGTACGAGGATGAAGACATCTTGATGGCGGCGGGCATTCCCCTGCCGGTTAGCCCTCTCAAGGGAAGGAGTCCAGATCCCAGTTACAGTCCGAATGTGTTGGTAAAGCAGTCCGGAGAGAAGAGAGGTCAGCAAAAGGATGGGGATGGATGGCCAAACGACCAAAATAACTGTATGCGGGTGCACATCCGACGTATCCGTACAGGAGCTGACAAGCAACACCATAGACATTCGTTTCTCCGTTCGAGCAGATGTGCAGCAGCGCACAGAACCCATCGAAGCGTTGATAGCACGCGTTCGCAAGGTCTGGGGACGTTTTACCAAGAATCGATACACCACTTTCCTGTCACTTATGACAGCCCTCTTTGCCATTACTCTCACACGCGCTCTGTTTGCCGAACCTGTGACCGGTCCAACACCTGATCTCGTCAAGGTTGCTGGCCTTGCCAAATCTTTCGAACCACTGATGTATTACAGTGAAAATGGTCACAGCCAAGTTGTTCAGCTTGGGGAGACAGGTGTCGCTGTATGGGACTTAGGCGAGAGTGTTCGCTCGACTAACATGACATCGGGCCCGATCATCGTTCGCGAACTCGACGAGCTGTCTGATAGCCTTAAGAACTTGGCTCTGGAGCTCACTCGCTTCTTTGCAGGAGTCGATGGCGACATTGACAGCATCCTGATCGTGATGGAGTGGGCACAACGGGAGCTTTCGAAGCTGAACAGCATTCAGCCTACACACTTGTCGTTGGCTTTCTCAAATATGCACAATATCCTCTCTCGAGTCGGCCTGCTCGAAAATCCACGAACTGGTGAGCAGACTGCTGTTGGACAGCTCGTCGCAGAACTCTTCGGCAAGACCGCGCCTCAAGTCACTCGCGCGACTCTTCAGCGCACATTCGCTGATTTCCTTGGCGTACTCGAGGAGAGCATCAACAATGAGCTGACTGCAAGCATGGGCTTGTTTGCACACTTTGAAGCCATTGACCGCCAATTCCTAAATCTCCAACGGACTGTCATTCGCGAGACTGACGCGCAAGAGCGAGAAGAAAATGAGATGCTGGCTTCGCTGTGGTCGCGTGTCATTGGAGTCAACGCCTCTCGTCTCAAGAAGTTTGAGAAGAACAAACAGCTCTTGTCGTCTCTACGCGAGAGAACTGTTCAGAACAAGCATGTCTTGGTGGATCACAATGGTCGACTGTTGCAACTCAAGAGTAATCTGGAAATTCTGCGCAAGAAACTCGTGTCGCCGCTTGTCAGATCCAACGGCACTAGTACCCTGACGATTGACGAGCAGATCAAGGGTCTCGAAGGAACCTATACCAGCTTGCGGGCAACTCGGGAGGCGCAAAAGAGTCGTCTATACGAGATCATACATGATTCGGGAACCAGGAGAGTCAGCATCTCAAGGGGCCCGGACGAAGGATATGCCATTGAGAGTCATTGAGTCTCGAACGCGGGCTTTCTTTTGATCAAAATGCTTCTTTGCGAGGCGTCGGCGGCGCGAATATACCAGAAGGGAAAGGTCATACCAAGGGGGGATTGTGTTGGAAACAAGGTTGGATTGGGTCGGATTGATTTGATTTCGTCTGATTTTGGGTACTGTTCTTTGTTGAAAGTGGAGTTTCTTTTGGATTGTGGGGCGCGATCGCGGTACACGAGTTTTATGTCTTTGATGTCTTTTACGCAACCATTCGAACATCCACTTCTTGAGCACACATGCGGTGCATGTACATTTGTCACAAGAAGCTCGCTCGAATGATTTCTGTAGCAGTGATATCTGTGTGAGTCAAGAATTCATGGCTAGCCTTGGAGAACGATGGCTCCAGAAAGGAGAAGCTAAAAATGCAGTGGATGGCCTCTACCGAATACCCACTGAACAATCGTCTCCCAGAACACCACAAGGTACCTGTTGATGAATTTATGATCTAGGTATGCTAAGACATGGCATCCGGCACGTGTACAAAGCCCGGCTAATGACAACAGTCGGATGATGCTCCCACTTTCATTATACAACACGAATAAGTAATAGAGCTTCGTGTTTCCTTTTATGATATTTAATTTATAGCTAGCTAGTCTAATTCTTCTATTTTTCCTTTCATTAATACCTATAGATGCTTTTCTAGATATTAGTTATTAGAAGTACGTTTTTACTCTTTCTACAATTTTATATCTTAGTTATTCCTTTCCTTACTAGGCAGAATCTTAGACCGTCGTTATTTCCTATTTTCTAAAAACTATAGATCGTTCGCAAAAGAAAAAGAAGAGTAATATAATACTTTCAATACTAAGGATATCGAGGGAAAACCAAAGAGAAGAAAATTCGTTAAAGCCATGAATGAAAAAGTCGAGGATTGTGTAACCGGATCCTGTTCCCCCCTGACCCCCCTTTCCTTGCCCTTATCCTGTCCAACCATTCTTCCAGTGTTCTCCAAAGTGTCAAAGTCACAACGCCATGTCGTAAATGCCGGGTTTTACCAACAATTCCAGATTTCTCCCATCAATCCCAGATAAACAATTCCCCTAGACCTCCTCAAAACAAACCAAAAAGTGGCAAAGAAATCAAGCACCGACAACACCCAATCCTTCCATCCCACCTCCCAACCCTCCTTTGCCTTTGACACCGACCCAACCCCTCCTCTGCCTGCCGGTTCTGCCCCTGCCTAACCAGTTATACTTCAACTCCCTGGTCAAGCGTTCAACAATGCCTTGCGCCTGATCAGCAGTCTGGACACCGGCGACAACACTGACACATTGTAACATCCTCGCCACCGTCTGCGTGATCGTAGCCGGATCTTGAGCTTTATCCGTGACGCCGCTGATCCCATTACTCCCTATCAAGGTCGCGGTGCTTTGTTGTAGACTGTTGTTTGTGGTCACGCTGTCGATGGACGGTTGAGCCAAATGTCTGGGTAGCGAGGTGCCGAAACTTCCTGCCGAGGTGTTTGAGGTTGCGCGACTTCGCGAGGTGTTCGCTAGGGAAGAGGTACCGGCGTCTAGAGTGCTGGTCTGCGAAGTGTAGCTGCCCATGCGAGGGGACAAGCTACCTCCCGTGGAAGGTCGCTCTGCACCCGTGCTTACGGGATTGGAAATGCCTCTGCTGCGTGATGAGGCCGATATCGAAAGCGGTGGCGATGAAGATAAGATACTCGAGGCTGGTAATGGTGTTGTGTTTATGCTATCCAAGCTTAGACGGGAGAAGATGGCAAGTAGAGATTCGTGACGGGGTAGTAATACGACGTCGCGGAAAACGATTAGGGTTATGCGACGGACGTCTAATTCTTCGCCTAGTCCTGGCATGTTTGTACGAGTGGTGTTGATGGTGGCACCTCCAGCACTGCCGGGTCGTATTTCCTCAAATGAAGCAGATGGTCTATGTATTAGTGGAGGTGGGAATGGTTCTGCTGGTACAAAGGCACCCCAGAACTCTTGTGCTTCACGCGCCGACATGATGGTGCCTCTACCTTTAAATTCAAGGTCGAGCGGTAAGAAAACTGCTTGGATGAACGGTAGAATGGTGGTGAATGTCGAGTGCCAGAGCTCGACTAGACGTGGTACCAGTCGTTCTTCGGGAATACCTCTGAGTAATTGTGCTAGTGAGGAAAATCCGGTGGTTAGGAACTCTCTCAGATCTTCGACAAGCACTACGGGCGCACGTTTTTGTATACAGCGGCGTATGTGAACAGAGACGAGCAGATTGAAATCCTCAATTGGTGTGCGTAGATCCTCACCAGAAAAAATATTCAACAGCCTTGCCTTCAACAAAGGCCATGCGTCATCCGCGGTTATACCGTGCAACCCCATACTTGACCCCAAATGACTGAAAGCGGAGGCTGTCATGGTTGGCGTCTGTTCCAAAGCAGGAAATGAGAAGACTGAAGCCTGTCCGCTCGGTGGACCCAAGATGGAGTTTGAATCGAGACTGCTGGGCCCGAGGAAATCGCGAGACTCATCACGGGTCAGAAGATTACCAGCAGACCCATTCGACATGATCGGTATTAGGACGCTAGATGTTGCAGCCGCCGCAGCCTTTTCTTCCTTTTTCTTCTCGCGCAAAGCACGGCCACCATGTCTCAAGTCAAAGCCACTCACGGACTTGGAGAAGCCAGGGGATTGAGGGGTAAATGAATAGAGAGAGTGGGGAGCGTTGGGATCAACCGCAGTCGAGTTTGAGGAAGCTGAAGAGAGTGGCAGTGCGCGTTGGTCTTTTTGCTTGGGCCGTGATAGAAAATGATGACGAGACTTTTCCTTATCCTTCTCCGGTGCAGCTGTGTTTGTGACAGGGACTAGAGTAGATGTTGACGTGTTTGCAGAAGAGTAGATGGAAGCATTTGCAGAAGACATTGGATCTGCCAGACTCGTGGTTGAAGCATTCGGATATGTAAAGCCAGCGCGTAGCAAGCCACGATTGGGAGATGGTAATGCGGGAGTAGCGGCCTTCTTGTCAAGCTCCTTGTCCTTTGTGATTCCTATGCTCTTGGGCTTGTGGAACAGCTTCATCTTAGAGCGTTCCTTGGTCTTTGTCTCGGTCTGGGTGGGAGTAGGAGTGGGTAGTGGTGGAGGCGTGAAGAAAGTGTCGGAGGTAACGGCATGTGGACTGCGCGGGAAAGCGACGTTGGCGGCAGTGGTGGCAGTCATTCTGCTGTCCTGCTGCTGCTGATGTGGTGGGAGTGGACTTAAGCCTGAAGGAGAGACGATCCTCCTGTCAGCATATGGAGCGCCGACATTGATTGGTAGAGGCAGCGGTCGCTTGCGGTCCTGGGTGGGTTGTTGTTGTTGCTGCTGCTGCTGCTGCTGCTGTTGTATGTGATGCATGGCAGCCTGAGCGGCAATGACAGAAGTATGTGGTAGCGATGGCTCAAAGAAGCCCTGCGAGTGCTGCCGTGACCGCTGACTCCCCGGTGGGAGCGGGCCCGGAGCAGAAGGTGGGGGCAGCGGGGGTGGCGGAGATCGCAATTGAGCGTCGATGGAGCCTCGCGGTTGTGGTCGCGAGAAGTTGGCCAATCCAGCAGGGGCAGTAGTGCTATGGGCGGTGCTTGGTCGGACTTGGGTGTTTGGTTGTTGTGGCAGATGCGGTGGCTGAGTACCTGTGATTCGTGTAGAGCCGTCGTTGGAGGCCGCCGACATGCTAGAGGCGCTGCGATGCGACAGGATGGTGCCCGTGGTGCCCGTACCTGTGCCTGCCGGGGTCCGGTAGCGAGTCGGAGCAGGTTTTGGTTGGTTGCCGCTCATGCTACACTACACGTACAAGTTTATCATGTCTATTGGTACAAAGTCCAACGGTATTGCTTGTCTCTGCCTATTATTTAGACTTTTGTGGAGATGTTCTTGACTTCTGGCGCGACAATCGCCGTCATTTCTCCGCCTTTTCTGAACAATCATCCTCATCCTCTTCCGAATCGTCACTACCTTACTCATCCCAAATACTTCGACCCTGGCGACATGCTCGACCACACTGAAACATCTCAAAAGACGCTTCGCATCTACTGCAGATCGGTCGTCTCTCTTCGAAAGGGCAAAGAAGCCGGTCTGCCTTCGTCTCTATCAGCTATAGCATATAGATATTGATGTACTGCATGATATCCATACAGCTACCTATATAGCTATCTATAAGGAACAACCCCTTGTCAATTAATCATGCAAAACATCCTCCCCATTCTCACTTACGACTTCAACCAAATTCATCAAGCGGCGGATGTCCATTCATTCCAGCACGACAGATGAGCCGAAACATCGGCATAGTTCTTAGGTCTGCCCTCGGGGCAATGTCTTGCTACTTCCGGAGCCACTATGTTAAGAGGTGAGGTGCCTGCTCAATGAGAATCAGATGAGCATCAAAACACAGCCGATTTCAGTTGTTTTTGACCGCGAAACGCGAAAAATTTCATCGTTTTACACATAGGGATACGGCGTCGCAAGTTACTTCGGTACAAGACAAGCCGCGTCTAGATGAATGAGTTCGCATCCAGCTCTGACCTTCTCTTCCCTAGACGAAATTATACCCAGGGTGAGAACATATACTATGCGAAGCTATCAGTTATCAAAGTTTTAGACGAGTGGAAGGTGTAGGATTAGAAAGTCACGATGAGGGATTCTCGTTGGACATCCTCCTAGTCGTCTCGTCTCTGTAAATTCACGAGTCAATCGGATTGGGAGCTTTACCTATCCAATGAAATAGCTTGTTCTTCGCGGGCTCTAAGCGGACGTCTCTCTGATAGTCTCCGTCTCTCTGTCTGTGTACTATCGTCACTAGTGGCACCGTGTTTGGTAAGAAGCCCTCAGGAGTGCGACCATTTAACGTGGCTAGGCCGGGTTGCTAGTAGTAAGCCGTGGAACGATCTAGGCCTCTTCTACACGACTATCACTCCTAACATCGAAGACTATTGGAACATTTGAAGATATTATAAGATCAAATACTAAACGGTGCCTGCCACAGTAAGAGAAACAAGGAATGTTGTTTGGTTACCCAGGCATCTCAGAACAAACGGCCAATCAACGGTTCCTGCCAAGTCCCGGCCTCCCTTCCCAGCCACCCGCAACGCCTATACCAG
Organism: Dothideomycetes sp. NU30; assembly: GCA_026013035.2. Taxonomy (NCBI): domain Eukaryota; kingdom Fungi; phylum Ascomycota; class Dothideomycetes; species Dothideomycetes sp. NU30. The sequence continues at coordinate 77,422 of BSBH01000086.1, read as the reverse complement.
CCATCTTATGCACAGCAACATAAAGACAGTGCTGGGACAGGCTGGTTTTCTCGCATCATCTACTTACTCCACAGTGTTTCAGTTAAGTGCAAACTTCAAATCTCTTCCTACCCTTTTTCCTTCCATCGTCACTACACGATCCAAGAAAAATCATCTTTCCACTACATCCACCTCACACTCACATTCCACTCATCCCATTCATCTTTCCACAATCATGCGCTCAGTCGCCCTCGCTCTCGCGTGTCTTGCCACTGGCATCAACGCGCTTCCTAGACCTGCAGTCAGCTACGCGGTTGTCAATGTTGACGGCGGCGCAGCCGCAGCTGCCACAAGTACCACTGCTGCTGCTGCACCAACAACAGTCATCTCGACAGTGGTCGAGTCTGAAGCTCCTTCAACCGTCTCAGAGACTGTCTACCAAACTGTGATTGATTCGACAGCTGCTGCTGCCACTGTCTCCGTGTCAGTGACCGTGACAGAAGTATCCACAAAGGCAGCATCTACTCCGAGTTCAGTAGTCGCACAGTCATCTTCATCTTCGCAAACACCATCAGCACAAGTACCTTCGTCATCTCAGACACCATCCGCTGCATCTTCAGCATCCCAGTCCAGGGCATCTTCTGCCCCTGCCGCATCAAGCGCAACACTCAAGCCTTCTGCTGTTACCTCAGCTTCCAGCAGCAGCATCACTTCAGCGGCATCCACAAGCAGCAGATCAACACAAAACTCAGTTGTGTATGAAGTGTCTGCGGGTGCACTGACCACAGACAGCGTGACCGTCACCCTCTCTGGCAGCGCCCAACCTACAACTTTCGCAACCAGCATTGTGTCGTCTGAATCGCCAATGTCGACGGTAGTCATTGTGCAAACACAAACAGTCATCCCAGCTGCTGCTAGCAGCTCTGTCTCATACTATGATAGTGGCATGTGGCACACATCATACGCAGTCAAGAGCTTCCCTACTCTCTTGCCTAGTCAAGTTCATGCCCACCACTGGAACAGCACTTCGTGATATGAGATCTTAGGTGGTTGGTTGAACGGGGCGGAATTTTTGTACATACAACAAAGGTCGCGAAAAGCATTGGGAACGGAGTCAAATCAAACTTTGTAGCGGATATTTAGCGACCATGATGAGAACGATAGCATAGAACTGTAATAGATAGACAACCATACCTAATCAAAAGAATCATTCAAGAAGCCTCGATTCGAGCTATAATAGTAGTGATCCAGTCAGTATCGACATCCAAAGATTCAAGGAGAGTACGAAGATGAATCTTGTATGTGAGGCACCAAAGGCAGGCTGGCATGTCGCAGATGTCTGCTCCAATCCACCCGATCATAAGGGCGATACCGAAAAGTGCTTCGACTTTGAAACTGGATAAAGAAATGTTTTCATCGATGCAGTTGTACGACATTATACAGAGGGAAAGCAAGAACACGACATAGTTGGTGCTCTGGGAAAGCTGAGGCGGAACACGTCGAATGGAATATGTGTTACATCTGGAGACCTTCCATATCGGAGCCGATTGGGATGAACATAGAGAAGTTATATCGCTCCTGGACTCGCTTTCACCACTTTCCAACTTCCTCTGCTGGAGACCATCGAGTCTTCGTCCGACCGTGTGCCTCCTCAGTAGGTTCGTGTATACCTTCCAATCCTTGTGTCATGACCCCATGAATTCCGCCCTGACGTGAAAAAAGTTGTAGTGTCCATAGGACGTTTTGCATCAAGAGAAAAAGAAGGAGTAGAAGAGAGAGCAGAAGAAAGAGAAGAAGAATCCATGATCCAAACATAGCCCAACTCCAATCGTAAGAAACAAAAAGTGAAAAGTGAAGAGAAAGAACCAAAAGACGAGATCCAAGATGTTCCTTGTCCAGGGAGGTTGAAAACGTAAGATCAAGACAACTCAAGGTCGTCCAGTACCGCCCATACGCTCAATATTACTCATCATCCTGCTCTTCGAGATCCCCGAAGGACGCGGCACACCGGTAGCACCCCTACCAATCCTGCTCTCTCCAGCAACAGCAGAAGCAGGCTGTTGTCTAAAACTCGAAGGAATGCCTGCGGGAGCGACAGGAGCAGGCCTACTAATACTGCGTCTGAAATCCTCGACAGCAGCGGAAGACGCTCCGCCTTCGGCCTGCAGGTTCAACATTTCGTCGACGGCGGCGACGAGCTCGCCTTTTTCGACGCGCTCTTGTTCGAGTTCTCGGACGAGGTCTTTTTGCTCGGTGCGCAGAACGTTGAGTTCGCGGCTCAGCCCGGCGAGTTGAGCGCGTTGTTCCTCGATTGTCGACTTTGCTTCGTCGATTTGCTTGCGGTCTTCGGCCGAGAAGAGCATAGAAGACTCGACGCCTGAGTTTGTGGCAGAGGCCAGTTCTTCATTCTGTTTGGTCAGATCCTCGACGCGGGCCTGCAATTCAGCGCACTTTTTCTCGCCGCGGGCTTCGTAGGACTTTTTGAGGGTGGCCACCTTGGTCTCGTGTTTCTTCTTGTAGACGGCGTGAAGTTCGCGAGATACGGCTTCGACTTTGGCATCTAGTTGTTGCTGGACAAGACGGTGGATTTCGGCTTCGTCGATGGTGCCGGCGGAACCATCGCCCTTGGGAATGGCGGCGCGAGCAGTAGCTAGCTGGGCTTCGAGATCGAGGAGCTTTGCATCTGCCTCGTCGGCACGACGTTGTTGCTTCTCGGCCAGACGCTCGCTCTCTTCTGATTGACGAATGAAGGCCTCTTTCTCTTCTTCGCTGCGTAAGACTTCCTCTCTAACGTTCTTGACGAGCGCCTCAAATTCGTGGCCACGCTTTTCCCACTCATTCTTCTCGTGTTCAATCTGCTCGCGCTGGCCCTTTTCCTCTCGAAGATTCTCCAGGGCTTCCCCAACGCGTCTCTCTGCATCACCAACTGCCTTCTTCAAGGAATCGACTTCAGCTTCCCTGCCAGAAAGAGTGGCCTTGAGGGAGGAGATTTGTGACTGATATTGGGATTTCATGGACTCGAGCTCACGCACGGTAATGGTAGGGATGGAGCGAGGAGTAGGGGCTGGAGGCAGCTCAAAATCAAGCAAGTTCATCAAGCTGGTAGCTTTTGCTGGCGTGCTCATACGGGGACCCTTTTGAGGTGAGCGCTGCTTGTTGAGGTATGAGAGGAGGTCGGATTCGGTCGAGGATTTCTGGGGTGAACGGCGAGAAGGAGTTTGGTTGAGATGGCTGGGACGCTTAGAGGCATCTGCGAAGTGCTCAATCTGCTGAGTGAAGTCGATGAGATATGTCGAGTTGCTCTGGGCTGTGCCGGGAGTCTTAGGTCGACGAGGAGTGGGCGAGGGCGATCGCGAAGGAGACTGGCGTCTGCGGGAAGGTCTGGGAGTGGCCTGGTCCATGGAGCTGTTGGGGGTTTGGTGCTGTCCATGAGTTTAGTATTGGCTTGAAAGACGGGAGCAAGTGGATAGAGGGGTCACATACAACTGGTTGCTTGGAGGGGCTGCTCTTACGAGATTCACCGATTCTGGCAAACATGGTCATGTCAGGGACGGCGGAAAAGGTGCTGAAGCAAGTGTCGTCAATGCTAGTCTCGTCAACGCCAGCTCCTGTCATGACCGAGTCGTCAATCGTGTCATCTTCGGTCTTGTCGAAAGACTTATTGCGACTCTTTGGTAGAGGTGTCTGTGACGCCGATTGGAGAGGAGTTTGTGCTGCCGAGGGAAGCTGCTTCATGGGCGAGCTCTTGACAGGCGAGTGGAAGCGTAACGTCTTTCTGGTGGATGGAGGAGGCATGGCGGCGGTGTCGTCTTCAAAAGTGCTGCTGCGTCGCTTCTTGATGGTAGAGCATGCCTTGAGGGGAGAAGCCATCTTCTTGGGTGGTTCGGGAGTGGCTACCGTAGCGTCTTCGGGCGTCTTGGGTCTGTTCTCCTTGTCGTCGACCAAGGCAAAGTCCATGGCTGGCTCTTGCGCAAGAGATGGTCGGGGACTGACAGCGTCTTTCTCATCCACAGAACTCAAGGACAGACCGGAGGCCTGCTTGTCACTCTCGGTCGTGTTCTCCAGAGAATCCTCAAAGATGGCGTCAATCTCGGCGTCTGGAATGACGGGCTGCTTGAAGTTGTTGCTGGCAGCACGACTCTCTGCAGTCTCCGAGACAAAAGGCGAGCTGTGGACATCGTCGTCGTCCCAGTCAATGACCTCGTCGTGTGTTTGTTTTGTCGGCGTTGCCTGTTCCTTGAAAGGCGAGCTTTGTGGTTGCTTTGTTGATGTTTCCATTTTTTCACTACGCACGGCAGTGGCTGGTGTGCGATTGTTGATTTGGCTTCCGCTCAGGGGCGATAGTGGGTTTGCCATTACTTCTGTGTCTTGTATCATTCACGAACGAAGAAAGTCCAATCTCGGCGTGTTTACAACGAGTAAACAAGAAAATAATCCCATACCCACACTAAGCCCCTTTGGGTAATTTCCCCACAGCCCCCCGTCCAACCATGCACCCAAGACTAATCATCATGTCACCAAGTGACTTTCGTCCTTTTGTGTCTCACCATCATCAGTATCAACTTAATCATGCGACTGGACGAGTGTTGTGCCTCTGAAGCTCTTGTCCCGCCAATGATTGCGAAGAGGGACCTTCCAGACTTCGTCTGATCCGACAATCCATCGCCAATGCCGAGTCTTTGACAATCATCTTGACTCATCATGATCATTCGCTATGATGGCGCTGTCAGTCTGCATCCTTGTTCGTCTTTGGAAGTCGGTGTTTCGCCAATTTATCGTCATGAAGATTATCGCTCGAGTCTGTCTGCCATGTATATTCGGACAGCACAGGTAGGTGACTTGAGTCACTTGACAGGCCTTCTTGGAGCACAAAGAGAGCTGTGCGGAATAGCCGCCGCCGCTCCTCTGCCGACCTCAACCCCCGTTGTGGGGGGTGCGGGGCCCTAAAGTGGCATGGATATTGTCCTCGCGAATCACGCCGTCTTCGCTTCTCATCCTGCTGTCTTCTTTCTCCTCATCTTGCTGTGGTCCCTCAGTGTCGTCCTGCTGCTTATTGTGTGCTGTTCTGCTTTCAAAGCGCTTCACTTCTGCTTTCCCGTCTTCCAAAACTCCCATCCTCTTACCCCAAAATCTCGCAACCCGTAACCATGGATCCGTCCCAGGTCGACATTCCTCCTCTCAAGGATCTCACAATTGACAACATCACCGAGAACGTTCACATGATAAACTCGCAATGTCCCGACCCACGCATGAAATACCTCCTTGAGTCTCTTGTCACCCACGTTCACGATTTCGCTCGCGAGACTCGTCTCAGCACAAACGAATGGATGGCCGCAATCCAATTCCTTACAAGAGTCGGCCAAATAAGCAGCGACGTGCGTCAAGAGTTCATCTTACTCTCGGACGTCATCGGTCTGTCTCTCCTAGTAGACAGCATCGACCACCCGAAGCCAGCTCAAAGCACCGAAGGCACCGTGTTAGGTCCTTTCCACACCCACGAAGCACAACACCAGGAGAATGGTGGTGCCATATCCCACGATCCAGACGGTGAGCCCTGTCTCGTCCTCTGCACGATCAAAGATACTGCCGGGAAACCCATCGAGAACGTCAAGATCGACATCTGGGAGACCGACAGTAAAGGTTTCTACGACGTCCAATACGCAGAGCGTCCGGGTCCGGATGGAAGAGCCGTTATGAAGAGCGATGCCGAAGGTGTCTTCTGGTTCAACGCCATCGTGCCTGTGCCTTACCCGATTCCTCATGACGGTCCTGTGGGCCAGCTTCTGAAGAAACTCAAGCGTCACCCTTACCGTCCCAGCCACATGCACTTCATGTTTGAGAAACCCGGTTACGACAATCTCATCACGTAAGCGTCTACTGTCCTCTCTTGCGGAACTTCTCCAACTAATCTCATCTCAGCGCATTATATCTTCGCGGCGACCCTTACGAGACTTCGGACGCAGTCTTTGGTGTCAAAGAATCCCTGCTCATCGACCTCGGTACTGTATCAGCAGATCAAGCAAAGCAACACAATGTGAAAGAAGGGGCAAAACTGATTACATACGATTTCGTCCTTGTAACGGATGAAGAATCTCGAAAATTAAGAGAGGAAAAGGCCATGCAAGCCATGGAGAAACTTGGTAAGAGAATGAAGTTGTACCAAGGCCTACCTGTGCCTGATGTCGACTGAAGTATAGAATCCTGAATACAGGCACATCTGGCCATCCCACATCGTTCCGTTCTCCTCTTCAGGAACAATATTTGTGAACCCTCCTGTTATAGTAGTTTTAATTTAGAGAGCTCAGAGCGCCGATTGAGACTCGGAGATATGGAGAAATCCTGGGGACAGCAAGCAATCTACACCGACAACGGCATATCTTATCAGACCATCTTAATCTCCGCAGTCGGATAGCTGGGGTAAGTCGAAGTATATATCTATGTACATGCATAAGGCCTTATCTTGCTACAAGTTGTGCTCCCTTCTTCTACAGTCATCTTGATATCCCATACGTCCTCAAACATGTCTTTTGATCAATCAGCAGCCATTGTGTCTTTTGACCGATGCGAAGCCATGGAGAAGCCAACAGCATTTTGGCGCAAGGACTCCGGCATTGAACTCGACGATAGATACGAAAAAACGACGACGTTCTTCGATTTACCAGCTGAAATCCGTAGCAGCATATACAGCCTCGTCTTTAACGCCGAAGAAAGCTACAATGCCGCCTTCTGTCCCAGTGACACCGAACCAGATGACAAATCCCTATGCCTTCAACCCGACTACTGGGCTTCAGACCACCTCCTCCCCCTACTCACCTGCCGCACATTCTACACCGAAGCCCACCTCCTCGCCTTTTCCAAAATCACATTCGCGATCCGAAACCCTTACACCGCCCTAGCAATCCCCTCACGCTTGTCCTCCCGTCTTCACCCTTCCCAAATCTCTTCCATCAGGAACATAGCCGTGGTCTCCGAGGCCCGGCATTTCCGGCAAATGCATCATTGGCAGCACCATGCCTTTGCTGTTCCAGAACTACAACTAGACGAATTGACAATCGTCCTGCATAAAAGTTCTTACTGGCACTACCTCTTCGATTTCAACGTCATTTTGACCACGATGTTTAGGGATTTCAGAGGGGTGCAGAGGGTCAGGTTTGTCAGGAATCAAGCTAGGGTCAAACCGCATTTTCACACTTGGTTTAATAGGTTTTGTGGGGCTATGTTGGCGCTTGACAGGAGAGAGAGATTTTGTGGTAGTGGGGAAGAGAGGGTGGAAAGGACTTGGTGGGGTTGGGAGTTTGATGGGGAGGAACAGAGTGCGACGCTGAGGGTTAGGGAGGCTAAGCCGAAAGGGTTGGACTTGGGGACGTATGAGAGGGAGGTTGAGGGGATGGTCAAGTGGTTGGAGAAGAGTGTGGAGGCGGAGGAGTATGATACTGATCCCATGTCTAGGGTTGGGTTTGTTTGACATGGGAGTTGAAATTGTCATTGTACTAGCTATATGCATGCTCGTCTCAGCAGAACATCCAACTGGTATTTCTCATTCTAATGCATGAGACCTAATTTGTCTTCACTGAACATCCTCATTCGCAACCAAGTCAATCTTACCAACATCCTTACTCCTCTTCAAGATCGGTGTCTAGATCAACCCCCAGAAAAACGTCAGCAATCTCATCTTTTTTTCGTTCCCACTATACTCCGATATGAAAAAAGAAACTCACCACACTCTCAAAAAGCACACTGGCACCATCGTTACTCCTAGCAGCCCGATCATGCAAATCCGCCCCGATCCTGTCGAAAAACACCTGGACATCACCCTGCGCATCCATGGCAAATCTCGCAGCGGCGACTTTCTCCCACTTACTCTGCAAACCGGCTGCGAGGATGGATCTGTAGGGTTCTAGGTTTGGGTTGAAGATACGTTTCTCGCGACCACCGTAGTAAGTCTGCATTGAAATCTTGTTGGTTGGAGGAATGGGCGTGGTTGGTCTGCGAGGAAAGTCTTAATGTGGAAGTGAGATGTGTTAGTGCATGTATCTTGGGAATTGGGGGAAAGAGATGGGTTTACCGACGTAGAACACCCATTGATCATTTCCTGGTTTTTGATAGACGTATTTGTCGAGGGCTTTGAGGAGGCGTTCGTTTGGTGGTTTGGACTCATTATTGTATATGGCGAATATGTTGTAACTACGAAGATCGAATAGTAAAGAGGCGAGTTCTTGGGGGGAAGGTTGGAGGTTGTTGATGTAGTCTTCTTCAGACGGCGAATTGGTCATGGTTGTTGAAGTGTGTAGATTACTAGAGGGATACTTCGGTTCAAGATGCTGAGAATTTGGATGGAGTCGTAAAGATCTGGAATGGTGATTTGGATAGTGGATGATGGGTCTGTTAAATAGTGTGACTGATGGTATCTTGAAGTAATGCATGCAGTGGGTAGCTAGTATAAGCTGGTCTTATTGGAAAACTTGGAAAGATCGATACGAAGACGTCGGTTGGGTTTCTAATCTCGAGGTCATACTACAATTGGGTGGGATGCTTGTCATTTACGACAACAGACAGGATTTCAGCATGTTGGATTCTTACTCCGTCGCCGAATCAGAAGGCCTTTTGTGTTGTGCCAAGAGGAATCCTTACCTTGACATCGACAGTCTTCAAGGACGATCCTAAGTCAGCGCTCTTACTAAACTTCCCTTGAACAGCCACGGTTCTCTTGTGAATCTATATATAATTCTCACCTTGTTGGTATTGTCCACTGAAACTCCTCACGGGTCTTGACACCCCCGTATCGTCACGAGTCAAGTCGAGGTCGATTGACAGGCTTGGCAAGGACATCTTCAGGGCCGTGCACCCGTTGTCCTGGCGACAGACCGACGGAGAGAACAACTAAAAGTGACTACTGTACTGAAATGGATGCGTTGTGCCGACGTGAGTGGAAGCCAGCAAAGCGCCCGACACGCAATTGCAAAGTGAGGCTTGAATCGACTTTTGCGGTACAGACAGAAACAAAGAAGAGGTAAACAGTACGTACCTTAGCTAAGTGATCGTGTCGAGAGTGGGAGCCTGTTTAATGGCACGACCGTCCATGTCTGTTTCCAGTCTCTTGTACAGCTCCAAAACAAAGTCCAGCCAGTGTCAACTTATCACCAAGCTCGGGACATGGTATGACAGGATAGGACAGGGCAGACTGAGAGCACAGAAGACGGGGAAGGACGGCCCGAACCTGACTGACATTTTATTATATTGGTTTAGCTCGCTACCTAGCAATTGCGGGAGTTTTGTGGTTTACTTTGTCTGCTTTCTGCGACTTTCGGCATCTGCGGTCGTGGCCAGGCATTTTGTGCATTCCCAGGCAGTACATCTTCTGTTTCTAGTCACTTCGAGCTCCAAGCACATCAACAACGACGCATGCGGTGACCCAAACCCCCCACCATCGCAACGTCTGGTCCGGCGGGTAGAGCGCACTCCAAGCTACGACAAACAGTCCTAACGGCGCCCATCCAGTACTGCCATGGCTGACACACATGCTCCTCCACCCCCACCGCCGCCCCACGGTGCAAATCCCAAGTCGACATCAGGCGGCCTGCCCCCTGGCAACTACGACATCTTCATCGTCCCACCGCACAGCGCCGGATCGGGCTTTCTCTACCTGCCATCGCTAAACACGCAGCGCAACTCCTTCTTGGCCGGCGTTGGCTGCACTCTCTTTGCTTGCCTGGTATGGAACACTGCGGTCCCTGTGCTGAGGCAATGGCTGGCTGCCATTGCTGCCAGTGGTGGTGCTGGTGTCTTCTTGCTTGTCATCGGCGTAGCCGTTGTCGCCTGGGCATTTGGAAAGACTCAGGGCGAGAGTGAGCATGGTCGAGCTCCGCCTTCTCCTGACGCCGGAGATGCAGGGAAATCAAGAGCAAGAGGAGCAGAAAGCTCGTCACATTCCTCAACCTCAAACAACAACGCACGTCCCCCGCCTCCTCGTGCCGAGTCGTACTACTCGACTTCTCCTCCTCCCAGACAAGAGTATGCAGCCCCTCCTCCACGACATGATCCTCCTCCTAGACAAGAATATGCAGCCCCTCCTCCACCTCCGCCTCCTCGTGAGCCCTCACCACCTCCGCCTCGCCCGAAATCCCCACCACACCGACCACCTCCTACATCACGCCAGGAACAACCACAACCCCAGTCACCGAACTCCTCGGCCAAACCAGCCCCTGATGCTGCGTCCAGCTGGGAGAAGGCTCGAGAGGAAACACGCAAGAGAGAAGAGGCAAGGAAGCGCGCCGAAGAGCTGAAGAAATTACGAGAAGAAGCCCTGAGGAAGAAAGAAGAGGCCGAGCGACAGGCCAGAGCTGCTGCAGAAAAGTTGCGTTGGGAGCAGGCCAGAGCTCGCGAGAAGGACGTACGGGAAAGAGAAGCACGGGAACGCATGGCCAAAGAGTCGCCCGACCAGGAAAAGCGTGAGCGCGAGGCTAGAGAGCGCATAGAACGTGAAAAGAAGGCAAAGGCACAATCCCCGACCAAACCTGCCACGCCTTCTGCCAATAGATACTCGCGACCCACCGCCCAGACCTACGCCAGCACCGAAAACTCGACCGCCTATGATGCACGCACTGTCACTTCTGCCTCGTCATACACTGAGACGCTTTCCTCTTATGCACCCTCCGTCTCTACGGCAAGAACAAGTCCGCCTCCCGAGTATCGAGGTCCTTACAGCACCTCTGACCCAGACAAGATTGTCATTAAAGCCGTCTACATGTACACGAGTGCCGCCAAGAAACCTTTGAGTCAGCTTGTCAGTGGTGAGAACAACGTCACTGATGGTCTTGTCTTGAGAGTGACTACCGAGGGTCTTTTCATCGACGACGACGTTCGCCGTGTGCCACAGCGCGAGTGGGATGTTAAGGCTTGGAGCATCAAAGTCATCGAATCGGGCGAATTGAAGCCCCATAACGTCCTCCGTGCCACCATCCGAGATTTGGAAGGCAAACGCTATATCTTTGTCCTGCCTTCCGACCAGAGCTGGAAGCTTGATGTTGGTCTGGCCCGATTACGCAAAGGCAGCCAGGTGCGTAGTATGGGGATGAGTGGAATCAAGGCACCAGAGATGAAGGCTTTGCTCGGCGATCTTGGCTGGGTGTGAACCTTTGCGATCACGAAAACAGGCCTCTAGTCGAGGTTGCTACACAGCGAGCTTGTCTTACGTTTGCATCATGCATCAGCGACGGGCGTTCTTTTCTTTGGCTATATCCAGTTTGCCTTTGTCTTTGACTTTCTTTACTTTTCCTTGCATTAGATGTTGCATTGCCACGAGGGAACTCGAACGACTGAATGAATGAACCATGATTCTGTACACACAAAATCGTTTCCCACATGGTCTTACAAAACGCGTGTTCCGCATTGCAAGCGCAACTGTGATTGATATCAAGTTTACCTACGCGATGACACGAGACGAGGAATGAGTCGTTGATTGTGAGTGAGAGTGTAAATACTCTAACATCTAGCAATTCGAAATGGATATGTCTCCATATGCTAGTCATAGGCAGTGGATCCTTGTCTTTGATGAGTCCGAGAAGTGGAATGGCACTGATTGATGATCGCATTGCACCTTTCCCATGCGGGTGTCCGAGAGACGTTTAGGTATTCGGCCATAGCTCCACAAACCCCCGCCATTAGATCTGCAGCAATGCTCACCACCTATGGCGTGAGACCGATAATCTTTTCATGGGAAAAGAGACTGGAGAGATTTGGAGCCAATTCCAGGGGAAGAAAGGGAATAAGTCTGATGCAAAGAAGCATTCCCGACATGAAAGCTATAGGGGTATTGTACGAGATGAAACCACGGAGCTTTTGGTAGACAGCAGATCGTCGTCGACCTCGTCGGCTTTTATTGACTGTCCATGTCGGAAGCTTAAACGCCTCTGTCACGCGAGCAGTCCCTGGTGCTTGGTGACTTTATCTTTGTCTCCTTTATAAGCTTTCTTTCAACCTCATCTCGCCCTTCTTTTCTCCTTCATCCACTCTTTGGAGTGTTCACCGTATTCCACGACCATCTTCTCGATACTACTACAGCTTCAATCGACCTTTCATAAGCTACCTCCTTCTCATCTCATTCCAGAAACACATTCACATCCACAATCAGTAAGTGTTTTCGTTCTCATCCGCTTATCGCCGTCTTACTCTGGGTACACCTACACACAAGGGCACCTAAGATATGCAGAAGCATCTCGTTCTCCTCATCAATGCATGTACCATTAGACTGCTGTGGCAGGTCCCAGTACAGAAGAGTATATGAGGGTAGCACTCTAAAACGGACAAGCAATTTACACTGACCAGTCAAGCTGTTTATACATGTCGGACTATCTCTAACATACACTTCCAGTGACCCGCTCACACAAGCTCAATGACCGTGACCACGTCGGCCTCGCCAATGGCACTGCCGCTCCCGAGGAGCACCTTCCTCGCTACTTCGCCAAGTCTGGCTATGCTATGAACGATCCTAACCGCACTAAGAAGTCTGGTAATGGTAGAGGAAACTGGTATGTCATAGGCAAAGCGTGCAACCATTTTTCGGTCATGATATCTTGTGTTCGAAGCTTACTAACAATGACAGGGGCCGTCATGGTTCTGAACTTGACGACATGCCCGAATTCCAGCACCACCAGGCGAAACCCCGCCGCCACTCTAACTCATCTGCCAATGTCTACGACAGCTTTTCGTCCAAGTTCGAAGTCATCGAGCACGAGCCCGTCTTTGAGGAATCTCTCCACGGTGCCTCTGCCGAAGACTACGCCGTTCTTCAGAAGACTACTTCTACCGACAGTGCTCCTAGTGAGGCTGGTACCACTAGCACTGAAGGTGGCATGGAGGAGAAGTGAGCAAGACGTCATGTGGCGGATGGTTTGACAAGAGGATGCAATGCTGGCGTTGTGTGCTAAGGGGGAAGTTTATATTCAAAGCTGGGAGAACGGAACATGAGAGCTTGCTTAAGAAAACTCCATGGACCTCCTAGAGTGTATTACGAAACGAAATGAAACGAATCTTTATTGCTCTTATCCTAGACTCTCTTCTCCTGTCGAAACGTAGTCTTTGTGAATCATGAACATCGACTCGTCCTTGTGGTAGCAAGTCAGATCAAGCACCTTTACAGGACGTCAATTTCGATTGATTATCTTTCCTTTCGTTTTGTGGTGTTATAGTGCTCCGTAACATTAATGGTTATGAGATTGATAGATAAGAATGACTCTGTCCAAGCTTGCGACAAGCGCTAGCATTTTAGCGACGGTTAGCATCGCATCAACATCGAATCTCTTCCGTCGTTCCGAGAGAGCTTTCCCCGCCTTTGTGATTGCTTCGTCATCGAGAAACAGAAAAGAGGACTGGAGTGACCATCTCATAGCCGGTAACTGCTAGAGAAACAGATAATAAGCACATTGGCTTCCTTGCCCGAGATGACCATCATTTCTCGCCTCATCACAAAATCCACCATCAGGTCGTCTTTCGTACCTCTAACACGCCTCAATCTAGTCTCAAGATCATACGCAATGGGCCACAGCGTACCTCCGGTGAGTGCCGCCAGTGACACATCCAAGCCCAGGGAATGGACACTAATCAGGATGACCATCACAGCTCAAGGACCAGTCCTTGTTCAAGCAACAAGCTTTCATTAATGGCAAATGGGTCGACGCAAAGTCTGGTCAGACCTTCGAGGTCACGGGTATGTTTCCAGATAAACGGTAGAGTAATTACACGAGAGAGACGAATTGACACTTTGTAAAGATCCTTCGACGATGAAGCCTATTGGCACCATGCCCGAGATGAACAAAGACGACACGCAGTCAGCCATTGACGCAGCCGCAGCTGCCTTGCCCGCCTTCAGAAAGACAACACCCAGAGAGAGATCGCGTATGTTGCGCAAATGGTTCGACCTGGTCATGGAGAACGCCGATGACATTGCCAAGTTGATTACCTGGGAAAATGGCAAACCTATGGCTGATGCAAAGGGCGAGGTTTCATATGCTGCAAACTTCTTCGAGTGGTTCAGTGAAGAGGCCCCAAGAGCATACGGAGACACCATCGCTGCCACTGTCGCTGGTAACAGAGTCTTCACTATCAAGGAGCCTGTTGGTGTCTGTGGGCTAATCACACCCTGGAACTTTCCTGCCGCGATGATCACTAGAAAGATTGGTCCTGCCCTAGCAGCAGGATGCACTGTCGTCGCAAAGTCTCCCGGTGAGACTCCCTTTACTGCTGCTGCATTGGCCGAGCTTTCGGTCCGCGCCGGTATCCCTCCTGGTGTTGTCAATATTGTCACTGCTCTTAAGAACACTCCCGAAGTTGGCGAGGCCATAACCTCATCTGACAAGATCAAGAAGGTCTCTTTCACTGGCAGCACTGGTGTTGGCAAACTGCTTATGAAGCAATCTGCCGACACGCTCAAGAAGCTGTCTTTCGAGCTGGGTGGTAATGCACCTTTTATCGTCTTCGATGACGCCGATCTCGATGTTGCTGTCAATGGCGCCATTGCCTCCAAGTTCCGTTCTTCTGGTCAAACTTGTGTCTGCGCCAACCGCATCTATGTTCAGAAAGGCATCTACGACAAATTCGCCAATGCTTTCGTTGAGAAGGTCAAGAACTTCAAGGTTGGTGGTGGCTACGAAGAGGGTGTCACTCATGGACCTCTCATCCACGATCGGGCCGTCAACAAGGTAGACGCGCACGTTCAAGATGCTATCAAGCAGGGTGGCAAAGTCCTCATCGGAGGACAGAAGCTGCCTGATCTTGGTGACAACTTCTACCAACCCACGGTTATCCGTGATATGAGCAATGACATGCAGCTGGCTCACGAGGAGACCTTTGGTCCTGTCGCTGGTCTGTTCTCCTTTGATTCTGAGGCTGAGGTTGTCAAGCTCGCCAACGATGCCGACGTTGGTCTGGCTGGATACTTCTTCTCAAAAGATGTCAAACGTATCTATCGTGTCGCTGAAGCCCTCGAGGTCGGCATGGTTGGTGTTAACACTGGTCTCATCAGTGATCCTGCTGCGCCTTTTGGTGGTGTCAAGCAAAGCGGATTTGGTCGTGAGGGATCAAAGTACGGCATCGAAGAGTACATGATCACAAAGATGGTTACGTTAGGTGGTATGGGCCAACCTCTACAGGGAGAGTAGATGTCAATAATATTATGCAGAATCACTATGATAGCATGCAAATGGCAACAGAACCAAATTGTACACCAATGAATCTGAAGTCCAGAGACATATGTCAAAACTCTATGAATATATCTCTTATCTTGCCTCCGACGTTGAAGTCGTTGGGAATGGAGACGTTCATGTTCGGGATAGAAACAAAAAAATGCTTGAGCCAGATTATATTCTTCGTATCCGGTAGACGGCACAGTCAATACTGTTATAAGATACCAAAAGAACGGAGGGTAGCGAAAGATCATATCTGTGGATGTTGTGCATATTGTGGTATAACGGCAGCTAGAGAGTGTCATGACAGCACGTGGCTGCACGTGCTGACTCCAATTGCTGAACGTTGCTGGGGCAACAAAAGTTTTGCAACACGACGTCTTCAATGCATCTGCGTGTTGAAGAATTGATGGTTTTCTAGATTCGATAGACAGTCAACATGGCGCGTACCCGTTTCTCAGAAGACAGCGACAGTGACGATTTACCGGAACTGGACGAACTCATCAACAAGCATGTCAAAGGACTTTCTGCACCAAAGATGAATGCGACGAAAACAGCTGCTACACGGTTGTCGCCACGAAAGGTCACTGGAACTTCTACAAAAGCAGCAGAATCCAACAAAGGGCGCTTTACGACTACTAAGAGTACTGCCGAGACGACATTACCAGCACCACCACTTGTAGAGGCATCATCGAAGCCGGTCAAGAAAAGTTTGCAAAAGCCGCGCCGAGATACAACACTTGAAGAGACACCAAAGAAAGAAAAGCATGCGCCGAACTCATCCAAAACGAGAGCGACACCACATAGATCAGCAAAGACTTTTGCCGTTCCTCTTCCACCTCTTAATGACTCGCCAGAGAAAGAAGGAAGAGATGAGATTGAAGAGCAAGACGTGGAAGAGAGTATCTGGTGCGAGAGTGACGAGGATGATGAGCCTCGCAAGCCGGGCAGAAGGCCATTTGTTGCTCTCTCCAAGCACTTTCCAGCTCGGAGTTTGACGCCAGACACATCGTTGAGTGAGTCGGAGGATGAGAGACGTCCAAGAAACAGGCCACAAAAAGCTGCTACAGTTCTTACACCCAAAAAGATGACGGATGATCTAACGCAAAAGCTGCTGAGTTTGGATCTTGACAGCGGCTCAGATAAGGAGAATGACAATCGAGCATTCCTCAGATTGTGAGTAATGAACTAAGAGAGGGAAGATGAAGAAGAAGAGGAGGAGAAGTACATGGCTGACACTGCTTCAAGCTCCCCTCCAAGAACAGCACGTCCTATTCTCGAAAGACCTATTACACCTCCTCCAGCATCGCCCTCCAAGTCTCGACTCGTATCACCATCCAAAAAGAAGCCTCGCATCCCTACTCCTCCCCATGCCCATCCTCAAGTAGAAGATTTCTGGAACGTCCATGCCGTCAATACATGGAACGATCACCATTCACCACAAAAGCCACTCCTCTCACCAAAGAAGAATCGAAAAGTTCTACAAGACGACTCTGACTCGCCTGCACCGTCATCTCCCAAGAAGAATCTCAGTCCTACAAAACGAAGCCGTGCAGTCATAGACGCAAGAAAAGACTTCGAGGCCCGGAAACACAAAGTAGCAGAAAACTTCTTCACTGAACTCGACACCAAAATCACCGACGGTAGAATACAAGACCTAGCAGCATGCACAGGCGGCGTCAAATTCATCTGGAGCAAAACCCTCAACTCAACAGCCGGAAGAGCAAATTGGAAACGAGACACCAGTAAAATCAGAAATCTCGACGGCACGACTACAATTGTCCAGAGACACCACGCCTCTATCGAATTGGCGGAAAAAGTCATCGACGACGAGGAAAGATTACTCAACGTCGTCGCGCACGAATTCTGCCATTTGGCAAACTTTATGGTTAGTGGGATTAAGGATCAACCGCATGGCCATCAATTCAAGCTCTGGGGCCAAAAAGTCAGTAACGCATTCGGTCATCGTGGTGTCGAAGTTACGACAAAGCATTCCTATCATATCGATTACAAGTACATTTGGACATGTACGAACGAGCTTTGTGGACATGAATTTAAACGTCATTCGAAGAGTATTGATCCTGCGAGACATTCTTGTGGTGTTTGTAGGGCCAAGATTGAGCAGACGAAACCTGTTCCTAGGAAGCAAGGTGCTGGCGGTGGTGCTACTGGGTATGCCGCTTTTGTCAAAGAACACTTTGCGGCGTTCAAGAAGGAGATGGTGGGGAAACCTCATAAAGAGGTTATGGCGGCTCTGGGACAGAAGTACCGCGAGCAGAAAGCCAAGGCTGCCATGGTTGGAGAAGTTGATGATGTGGCCAAGGCAATGGAGGTGGTGACTTTGGATAGCGATTGATTCTTTCATCGTTTATGTTCCCTTCTTATTTTCCTTCTTATTTTCCTTGTTCGTTTGATACCCCAGATGCCAGCGAGTCTTGACTTTGAATGCAGCTGTGTCCATGAAAGAAGAGCCCATTTCCCTGCTAAGCCTAACACGACCTGCCTTCGAGCTGATTCTGGTCGTCAGCTGTTAGGACATTTCAGGGTCATTATATTGATGGTTGAGACTATTGACGAGCCTCTTCTCGCGAACGAATTTCGAAGGACTATCATGATACTCAGTGCACATACGATACAAGCATGAGATTATGCATTAATGTTGTGTACAGAAGAGAAGTAACAAACCCCCACATCGTTCACGCGCAGGCGCGCTCGCCAAGTCTGCACCTTCCCCAGACCCCACCATCATCATCCCACATTCTCTTTTAGCCTAAATATGATAACCGCCGTTTCAATCACATGCTCGCAGCCAAGGGAGACAGAAAAACAACAGGCTAAGGTAAATACAGGTATGTGCTTCTCCTAGGCTAAAGGATATTATCTAAAATCAAATGCATGGCATACTCGGCAGTTTGAGGAGTTCATGCACTTATAAGGTCAGTCGCTGCGCCAGGTAACGCGAGCCAAATCACCTTCTCCTCTCTTCCACCTTTCCACCCTCTTCCCGTTCAAGAATCTCCTGCCATCATGTCGGACAAATCACCTCTGATCACTCACCTCTATACCGCTGACCCTTCTGCCCACTCCTACAATGGCAAGATCTACGTCTATCCCTCTCACGATCGCGAGACAACAATCGAAGACAATGATAATGGCGATCAATACGACATGAACGATTACCACGTCTTCTCCATGGATTCCATCTCTGGTCCTGTCACCGACCACGGCATCGTGCTCAAGCAAGAAGACGTACCATGGGTGTCAAAGCAACTGTGGGCTCCCGATTCTGCTACCAAGGACGGAAAATACTACCTTTACTTCCCAGCCAGAGATAAGGAAGGCATCTTCCGCATTGGTGTCGCAGAATCAGACAAGCCCGAGGGACCTTTCAAGCCTCAGGAGAATTACATCAAGGGCAGTTTCAGCATCGACCCCGCCTGCTTCGTCGACGACGACGGTTCGGCATACCTCTACTTCGGTGGTCTATGGGGTGGTCAATTGCAATGCTACCAAAAGCCCGGTCACTTTGACGCATCTTGGAGTGGACCACAAGAGTTGAGTGGAGAAGGTGTTGCAGCACAATCACCACAAGTCGCACGCATGACAGGTGACATGCTCGAGTTCAGCGAGACACCGAGGAGTGCTCAGATTGTTGATGAGGCTGGCAAGCCGATACAAGCAGATGACCATAAGCGCAGGTTCTTCGAGGCCGCTTGGATGCACAAGTACAATGGAAAGTACTACTTCTCCTACTCGACGGGAGATACCCATCTTCTGGCGTATGCTGTTGGTGACAGCCCGTATGGTCCTTTCACACACCGTGGAACAATCCTCGAGCCTGTCGTTGGTTGGACTACCCATCACTCGATTGTTGAGCATGATGGCAAGTGGTATCTGTTCTACCATGATTCGTCTTTGTCTGGGGGAAAGAACCACCTACGTTGTGTCAAGGCAAGAGAAATTTTCTACGATGAAAAGGGCGATATCCACATTTGAGGATCGTCGTACTTGTATAGCATTTGACCTTGAAAGATATAGATACCAATGCAAAATTCATACCAATTTAGAGCTCCGATTCGCTGCAAACGTTCTCTGTCATTGTGATCAACACAAACAAGATATATGACGAAACATAATAGTATGATCACTGTTTGAGCACGTCGTCTTGTGCGTACCAAATTAATGTAATTATTATGGTGTCGGGTTACTGAAAAGATGCTTGCAATCCAGCGCGATCTGTTTTGAAGTCTGAAGAGGGCTTTCAATCACCACCACTTCCCTTGCTTCCTCTTCTCTTCCTTCATCTGTGCCATCTAAGTACTCGTCAGTATTCAATCCCTACTCACATGTATATCTCTTTTAAACAAACCCATTGCTTTTTGCATTCCCGATACGCTCTTTCAAGAACAAAGTCAGCAAAGAAAAGAAGAAGAAGACAACGAGAACAGATCAGAAAATACATACTCGAAGTAATCCGTACACATGTCTTTAGCACCGCCATTTCTGCGAAGACATTTCAGACTTCTGTCAGCAGCTTCTTGGCAAGGATCAAAGTATTCGCTGTATCGCTTGCTGGATGAGAGTCCATAAATCAGTACGCGGTTTCAGCTGAATAGAAATTGGGCTGCGATGCAAGAGCGCATTTACATTACCTGGTGAACTGTGGGCCGCTCTTCTCCCATGCTTTTTCTCCTTCGTTCGGATCAGATGGCATTGCAGACGATTGTGTGTGTTTTGATCCTACTTTGTGATAACACTCTTATGGTCGCCACGAAGGTAGAGACTACTATGGATTGGTCTGTGCATATATTCTTGGCAATCTTTCCTTTCTCACTTCTCCATGGGTAATTACTTCATCTAATTCTTCGAATTCGAGCGACATCATTCTTTATTGTCACCTCATGTGCAATACACCGGACTAGAGAACTGGGTTCTGTGTTAGACATGGCCATGGCAGTATGGCAGGCAAAAGCAAAATTGGTAAGTCAGAGTGGGGTTAGGGTCCCTTGTAGTATGACTTTTGATAAGCAGTCTCATCTATCTATAAGAATGATATGTACAGCGGCAATGAAACGAACTCTAGATGGCTGGCGCATTCCACGCGTCGCGACGCAGTTTCATGAGATTGGACTGCTTATGTGGGAAGCTGATTTCCCTCTCCTTGAAGAAACCGACTTGTTCACAATACTGCTTGAGCCTATGACATGATCGTCAGTATCTCATTAGATCATTGGAAGGGGCAATGGGGACTTACTTTTCGTTGTCAACTCTCGGCTCCAACATGACTGTCTCGGTCCTGGAATCGGCGAGCCAGCAGTAATGAGCCAACGCGCTCAACCAAACCTTGATACGGTGAGGTCCTCTGTATTTCTGTTCGCCCACTAGAACGTGTAGTCCACGGTCATAGTCGGAAACGTTGCCACCGAGGTAAGAGCCCAGCCTGTCCTCTTTCACCCAGTATATCTCGAAATATCCAAAGGGCTTGCCGTCAAAGCTTCCTATCACGGGGAAGCAGTGCTTGTTCGTGATACCAGCTTCCAAGAACTTCTCCTGGTGAGACAGTGGGCCTTGTTCGCCCCAAGAATATGCCACACGTTCATCGTTCATCCACTTGTGCAAGAGTTCGCTATCGCTGAGTTCAGGATCCATGCTGCCAAGAGTTGGAACATGCGAGTCACTTGTACTGGTAGAAGCTCGTAGAGGCGATGCCCCTGGAGTGGGATCAGAGACTGGTCCAACATGCTGTACGGGTCGTTTGGACAAAGACGCAACTCGGAAAGACAGATACTCGCCCAGACTTGGAATAAAGCGAGTATAAAAAGTCTCACCCTGTCGAGGTGGTTTCGGACGAAGTGGATGACGAATGCCTTCGGTGAATATGTACTGAGTCGGAGGAGGCGGATAAAAGGTTGGCAGGTGAGAAGATGACTTGAACTGACCAGGGGGAGTCCATAGACCATGGTTCCCTCCTGTTGGCGTCACCGGACCAGCATTGTCCACAATGGCGTCAGGTCTACTGTTTGACACACCGAGAGCAGGCGAATCCGGCCTTGAACCAACATGAGCTTTCGAAACCAGGGCTGAATTTACTTGGGGGTTACTAGTGAAGAGATAGATCCGAGGATCCAACTGCCAGAAGGCACGACGAGAGACAAACATCCGGGACCAGCCTTCAGGAGTGTTTGGATCCAAGGATGTGCCAACATCAGAATCATCGGTGGTGATGAGACCCATGCGCTCCAGTTTTTGCATCAACTGCTTTCCCTTGAATATGCCTTCACGGTTGATGTTGATGCGCCACTCGGCCTTTGGCTTCCCTCCTTCGGCTGTATTCTTTGAATGAGAATTTGTGAGTCTTGGGTTTGGCTCAGGTTGATGGAAGTACCAGTACAGAGTGGCCCAGAGCATCATGGCAATTTGGCGCGTGGGAGAAGAAGTGGGGAATTGAGACGGGCCTTTCTCATTCGGAGGATTGGATATTGAAGATATGAACAGATGATCCGACTGAACCGAGGGTTGCCTGTAGCTGTGAACGCGATATCTAAAACCAGAGCTGGGTTCCTCATTTGTGCTGGGAGTGGAGGGCTGCTCGCCATCCTCGCTTTCAATAGTGATAGTCCAGCCAGGAGGGAAAACTGAGTGAGTATGATGAGAATCGACAGACTTGAAATAAAGGCCTCCAAAGACTGGGGTGACTGTCAGGTTATGTCCATTGGGTAGGTGGACCACCGAGGGAGGGGCCATGACTTTTGGTGATCGGCTGGGATGACGGGAAACAAGCCTTCACAAATTCTGCTGCAGTCCCTGTACACGAGGCCAAGTCGTTGTAGTGATGTTTTGGGGAGAGCAAGATCAAGATGCTTAATCGGCTCACTACTAAGCTGGAGAAAAGGACGCAGATACCACGAGGCAAGGTTCACTCGCACGAAGAGCCGTTGTAGCACGCACTCACCGAACGCGATTGTCATGCGATAGAGAACGCAACTTAGAGGGCTTGTCCGGTTAAACTACGGTTAATACCATGTACACGTGACTAGCCAGGTCACCATCGGTCCGTCAGGGTCGCCCTGACAGCGGTAGGACATCAATGACACGTCCGACATGGTGAATGCAAACAAGGATTTTTTGTTCACATTGCCGGATGGAGGCTCAAGAGAGCTGAATTTATGAAAACCGTAGTGGAGAGGAAGAAAGGAACACCGAAGAAAGTGAAACTGTTTTTACTTTGTCGTAACTGCCAGTTTGGACTGGGGTATCATCTCAACCTCCAGGAGATAGATCCTTTGGAATATTTGTGTTCTTGTGACCGTCCATGTATGCATTATCTTCTTAGTCTATCTCTGCCATCACCTGATTAGGATATGTTCTTCCAACAATGATCGTTGACTATTCAATAGCAGACGACTTCTCTCCGTACATATGGAACTGTACGAAGATAATGGCATCTTCGAAAATTGTGCCGAGAGATCCAATCAACCAGGGAAGATTTTTAAGGAAGTATTGTTTCTCGGTCGAGTGCAACAGAATCTGCGATAGGGTTAACGAGAAATGTTGGGAGGAATACAGATATGACTTACTCCTGCTCCATAAGTAAGGTTACCCATCAGAGAGAGCAAGAAAAACAGGAGCGACAAGCCTTCGCAAGACTTTTCACGATGGTTCTTGAAGATTTGAGGGATGCGAGCACTGAGAAAGCATTAGCATAACAGAATTGGTTGCGTCCAATAGCATGACGTACCCAAGATAGCAGACAGCGCTGACATAGCCGAGAATCTCTGCGCCCACGGGCATTTCGCTTTCCCCTACTTGACCGTTGTCGGGAGTGGGCTTCCATGCCCCAGCCTTCCAGGCAATTGCCCATCCTGCGGCGCCAGCAATGAGAATGACGAGGACGCTTAGGGTGTTCTTGATCCAAGCATGAGATCCCTCTCCTTCTTCGAGTATGTTGACTAGACTGTCTCTTCGCTCGTTGGTGCTTCTAGTACGTCTTCTGCTGGTCGCACTGCTGCGTCTTCTACTACCAGGCAGACCTGAATTGTCCTGTCGGTCGTCGAGTAGAGGTGCGTCTTCGGTCGGCTCATTGGTTGTTGCGACAGAGCGCTTGCGTTCTTGGCGAGCATTCAGGGTGTTATAATAGAAACATTGAGAGAGGAGGACGGCATCGGCGAAGCAAAAGTAGATTGCCAGTGCGATGACAGTAGGTACCAGACCCCCCCATAAAGCACCAGCAAGGTTCGTAATGTCACCGAGCATCCAGACGATCAGGAAGGTGACTGAAATGCCATCGGCTGAGCCACTTTGGTAGTTCTCTACAAGTTGTGGTACCTGGTTTCGAGTCAGCAATTGGCAGTACGAGATTGCAAGGCGCAAAACCGACCAGTAAGAAAATCCAGCAGGCTAGCGAGATGCTGCCTGCAATACCAGAGAGGGCCTCATGCACCGTCAATGGTATGTGCTGCATCATCGTCGAGTACATGTCAATTGACTGTGGAAAGGAAAATATCAGGTTGCTGTTTGTTGAGGCATGCGACACTGAAAGTTGCTGACCTTCCCGCTTTCTTTGTGGAGACGATTGATTTGGACTCCCATTTAGTACAAATTGAAAGATAACAACGATAACGACTCATTTACTGCTCCGTGCGCGTCTGTGACTGTTTGGCTTGACTCTTTCTTTTTTGGGCCCTCGCTCACGGAGCTTACCGAAGCTCCGGCCGAGCAGAGCACTCGATTAGGCACGAGGGTATGTGGTGAGCTTGTCGACCCTGTCCTCACTACGGACCCTTTTCTTTTTTTCCTTTAAATTTCAGGGCAAATATTACATATCCTCCTCACTAACATCATCGCCTCTTCGTTGTGCAAGATACACTCTTCCACTCTCATAGACACCAAGATACAATCCAGATCCAATAAAAGTCCAAACAGCCCTGATAGCACCACCACGGAAAAGTCCTTTTATGACACCTTTATCCGCGATGATCTCTTTGGCGATTTGAATGCTCCCTTTCCTCGAAACCGGTTTCGAGAGATTCTGAATCGCATCCTTGATACCCTCCTTTCCTGATTGTGCTGTCCTGCCCATGGCATCCACGACACCTTGAGCTTGACCTTTGGCAGGTGTTGTCTTGTTGTTATTGCTGCCTTGGTCTTCAGCAGCACTTTCAGCCGCAGCTAACATTATCCGTGTCTTGACCACATCAACGGGTGTTGTGACAACAGCGGCAACAGCACCAGACGATCCAGCACTGACAGCCGTAATCAGACCACTTTCCAACAACGTATTTGTCCTCGTTCCTTTATCATCTCTTGACTTTTTGATCCCCTCCTTCAACCTCTCAAACAATGGAAACTGCAGAGCTGTAGACGGCAAATTGCGACCTGCAAGTGCTGTGTATCCTCTCCATAATGCTAATGGATTGTGTCGAAACTTGGCTATCGTCTGAAGTGTTGCGTTTGTCTTGTTGCCACTCCTGGTATCTACCATTTGGGCATTCTGTTTTATGACTTCGGCGGGTGTGAGAATGGCGCAGGAGACGAGTTCTGCTATTGAAGAGGCGGCAGAGTGTATGACGGGTTGCGGCAAAAAAGGTGAGGAGCCAGATAGTGTGGGATTATGTTTGCTAAGAGTCGATTTGACACCTTCGTATGTTGTAAAGAATGCTCCTGCTGGCAAAGAGTCAGTCTCTGATGGATTCGTACGACCATGCTCTCATGCTGCGCTTACAAGACGGTAAAGTGGCTATTATGACACTGCCGACGCCTTGATATAGACCTCGAAAGAGGACACGTTTGTTGATAGCATTAGTGGCAGAATCAACGTACACCTTGTTGTAATTAGGAGATTGAAATCGTGTTTTCAAGGTATCGAGAGGGTAAACGAGAAGGTCGACGGTGAAAGCAGCTACTGCGCCAGCCTATGATAAGATTAGGTTCGATCACGTTTGACAATTCGGTGAAAACAGGACAAGTCTTACAACCAAGATGTCGGTGGATGAGTTGTTAGACATTATGATTAATTTGTAGGGAAATGTGTACAACAGTACAATCACCAGTAACGACTTCAAGAATGTACTGGGTGATTTTGAGAGAAATGTATGATGCCGTCATAGTTCCTGGAAAATTGTGGAGTCACCAAACTGCTCGATCCGGATGCCTCTCCGACGAATGATTTGGTCGTCCTTGATCATATTTCTTCCATGCCTGTTGACATCTGTATCAATTGATAAGTGTAAAGATTTTCTCAACGACGAGTATCCATCAAACTTCACCAAGTCTCTCTCTCTCTCACCAGTTTCCAACCCTCAGCCTACATCCCACAACACCTCCGCCATCTCTCCAACATGCCCGAATCTCGTTCCAACGAACCACTAGTCTGGATAGACTGCGAAATGACCGGCCTCGACACCTCAAAAGACACAATCATGTCACTGGCCTGCTTCGTAACCGACTCGCAACTCAACATCCTCGATCCCGAAGGCTACGAAGCAGTGATCCAACATTCACAATCCCAACTGGATGACATGGGCGACTGGTGCAAATCCCATCACGGGAAAAGCGGATTGTCAGAAGCTTGTCTGAATTCGACAATGACTGCCGAAACCGCTGCCGAGGAACTGCTGCAATACATACAGAAGTTTGCGCCGGAGAGAAAGAAGGCGTTGCTGGCAGGCAACACCGTACATGCCGACAAAGCTTTTTTGGTTTTGCAGCCGTGGACAAAGGTTGTCAAGCATCTGCATCATAGGATTATGGATGTCAGTGCAATCAAGGAGGCTGCGAGGAGGTGGGCACCCCTCGAGGTCATCAAGAAGAGTCCGCAGAAGAAGGGCAAGCATGAGGCCAGAGCCGATATTCTCGAGAGTATCGAGGAGGCTCGCTACTACAGCAGAGTGTTTTTCCAGACAAGCTCTTCGGAGACACCTGAGAAGCTACAAGAGTCTGATGCCAAAGAGTCTGTAGCAGCATCAAAGTAAGCACAGAGGGGATGTTAGAAAAACCCCCCACAAATTTACGGCATACTCCCATGTCCTTGCTTAGACACATACACATGTCACGATCGACAGACACACGGGTAGGTCACAAATGAAAAATAACACTCTTGCTTTCAACCTGCACCACCCTGTTTACGTCCATGTGCCGGAATTTGCCTCGGCGTCCGAGACGAGCATTTGTATCAAGAGAGGACGGCGGAATGGGAACAGGAGCACGAGAAGATTTGTGCGGAGCAGGGGTAGATAGGGTTGGCTAAAATCTCAAGGGCCAGTCATTCCTGAGCGGACAGCGGTGAGGAACCAAAAAGTCCTGCGTATTCTCTGTGGTTCCTGCAAAGACAGAACGTGGTGGTAATCACTGGTCAGAGCATTGTTCGCAAGTTGAGCGAGCAACAGTGAGAACGGAGGATGCCAGGTAGGACGACGCGTTGCAGGTGTAGATACTCTCCTCGATCACTCAATACGCCAGAATCGAAGAGGTTTGACACTCCTATCGGTCTGATTCCACAGGCACCAAGACTACTTCCCACCAACTCAGTTGTGCTATTCCAGACATGCTATGCAGGTGTATTTTCAACTTGAGTATTTGTTTTGATTCATGTATCGTGACATTCTCTTGTGGAGACCGGTTGGGCGTACACACGCAAGCCTTGCCAAACCTTGACTGTAATCATGCCTTGGCTAGCGATAATCTCCTTGTCCTCATGTGCGCTGGAGAAGTCATAGGACGTGATCAATGCAGCGAGCACACACTCCATCTGAGCCCTTGCGTACAACTCGCCAATACACTTGCGGGGTCCTTGACCAAAGGTCATGAAAGAGAACGCTGAATCGGCTCCTCCATTAGAATCATCCAGCCACCGCTCTGGTTTGAAGTCAGTCGCATCAGAACCCCACTCCTCCTCATTCCTGTTCATGGCCCACGTTGAGGCTGTAATGACAGTGCCCTGCCGGGAGACCGCTGTACCAAGGATAGTGCTCGGAGCAGTTGACTCACGCCAAATGACAGGAACATTCGGCCTCAGACGCAAACTTTCATTGATGACAGCGCGGAGGTAGGGAGCTCTGTTAAAGTCGTCCTCGGTAAAGCCATGCTCTTTCCATTCATTTACATCACCGAGCACAGATAATAGATCGCTTCTTAGTCGAGTCTGGACTTCAGGATACTGGATCAGAAAGTAGATGGCCCACGTCAAGGCAGTACCAATCTCTTCATGGCCGGCTGTGACCATAGTCAGGGCATTGTTGATGACTTGTTCGGGCGTCAAGAGATCCCGTCGCATAAAATCAACCATGTTCTTGTCATCTTTGTCTTCTTTCTCTTGTCCCTGGTCATTTGCAGACATTTCTTCGACTGCCTCATCCTGGACAGTCTCTCGTACTTGACCAGTCGCGTTCCTCGCATACTGCACAGCCTTGAGCGGGAGTGCCTCTAGTAGCCAGATTGGAAATATGTGCATGATGATCTCGAGCAGCTGAGCATTGGCGCTTGTATTGAAGAGCTTGAGGTAACCTAGCGTCTTCTTGTCTCGAGGCGACTTGAGAGAATCGAAATCTGTGCCTACGCAGTCCTTGCCGATTGTATCCAAACCCATCTGACTGAGCATGCGGCTGAGATTGATGGCCGTCTTGTCGGCATGAGCAGCCGAGGGAGTGGAGGATGTACGGTTCTCGTCGTCGATGGCATCAACCAATTCGTGTGCGGTGGTCGAAAAGAGGTTGTACCAGTGCGGCTTGCGGGAGGGGCTGAAGGCAGGTTGCAGTCCTTTACGGACAGTCTGCAAAGGGGTGGTCAGTATAGACGCAATACGAACCAGTCATGAACCGACCTTGTGGTTTTTCCCTTCGCTGACCACGACATTGTCACCAGCCAGGAAAGTGACGAGCTGGCCCTGTGCGCTGGGCTTCTTGTAGAGGTAGGCGTCTTTCTGCAGCAATTGCACGAGTCCTTCAGTGCTAGTGACATGGAGGCGCTCGTCATTGAGCATGCCAAAGTAGCGAATCAAGCCATCATTCGGCACTTCTTTCGCCCACTTGAGGAAGTCGAATGTGTCTGGTTCCTTGAACAGCCTGTTCCATATTCTACCTTGATCGGGTGTGGGCAAGTGGCGGTATGGGCTGAAGAATGGGTGGATCAAGATTTGGTAGACATGTCGAACGAGCCAAAATGCGCCGACAGTGCACACGGCCAAGAAGATCAATGCCATTCAACAATGTAATAGTGTGCGCAAAAGACGAGCGACTTCATTGTGCTTGAACTGTAAGGGTTGTCATAAGAATAGAGACATGAAAAACAAGCTGGGGAGATATTTCCTTGACGTAACAGGGTCGTTCTTCCCTCCGCACGTCATCTACACTGTAATTACAACAAGTCATGGATGACAATGTATTCAAGATATACAGCATGTGATTTCAAGAGGATACAGCTGTGAGCATAGATTACTGTACATAACCTGAAATCTAAGACTGAGCCATGAAACCTCCAACAAATGGAATGTGACTATACAATTCGTCATACTCCTTGTCAACCCAACCTCCCACTCGTCCACCTCGTCCAACAACACCCAATCCACCGGCTAACCAGACTGCACTTGACAGCACACTGATAGCATTGATGACATACCACCTTCTCTTCCTACTTAATTGCCCCTCAGCACCAGTCTTAGTGACCTGACTCGGAGTCCAGTTCAACCACTTAGCCCAACCCCATACTGTATGCCAGCTTCCTACCACCACCAACGCACCAAACCCGACGAACGAAACAACAGGATGTTTGGCGAACCCATGGCTCACATATCCCAAGTTGATACTGCTAGAACCTCCCTCATACCACAACGGAATCACCCTGTTGATGAAAGAATGTCCCAACACCAATGGAGTCAAGACATACCCTAGCAGACTCGTCACATTTAACTTGGGCCAAGCAATCAACTTCCTATCCCTTCTATTCTCCGCTCCATATCTTTTCGCATTTTGACTCCTTCGGTAAAGTCTCAATGCAACACCACTTCCTATATGCGCCAAAAGCGGCAGAACAACGACCAAAGGCTCAGCAACGGGAGACTGATAATAGGGTCTAGTCAAAAGCAGATAAGGCTCCGAAGCCGGTACCGATTTTGTAGCCAAAGGGATCAGAGAAGTATTGGCGATGTGGAAAGCAGTGAAGACGGTAAAGGCATAACTCGAGTATTTTTGTATGCGTGTGAGGTACCAGATGGGTGAATGGGATTCTAGTCCCAGCGTTGAAGTGCGCTGGAGGGGTTTGATACCATCTTCTAGGTCTTGAGGAGTCGAAGAAGGGAAGTAAGAGGGATCTTTAATGTCTGTGGGAAATTCGTCTTCGATTGGGGAGGGCTCGAGTTCGAGAAGGGAGGCTTCGCGCGATAGACTCGCTTCGCGGTCGAAGGAGTGTTCGCCCGGGTCCATGGTTGGACCTGCAGTGTTTGTGTTTTGGCCAAGAGTTGAAGGAGATGGAATACAGGTGGTCTGGGGCTTATCGACGGAGACAGTGACAACGGCGTTTTGCCTGCTCGAGATTTCTCGTCAACAAAGACCAGCAGGATCCCTTGGATGTGATCGTCGTCCGCTTGTCTCTCCCCCCCCCCCCCACGTTGCTTCGATCTCACTCACCTGGTAAGACGGTGGATCGGTAGACCGACTCGCCGACCACCCCTTCTCAACCTTCTTCAGCCGACCACTTGCACTCTTTGCTTACCACTCATCTCTAGAGTAGAGCTACATAGTCAAGCTACTCCATGCATGATACGTAACTTTCTTTGGAAACTTAGCATCAATTAGGTCAGCCTCTGAGTGATGTCCGGAAGGATCTCTCACATACAACCCGGCTGACCAAACATGCTTTCGTTTCTGTCGTTCTCGTGCTTTTCGGTCAAACACCCGTCCGTTTGTTTGTCAGCTTTGACGGCCACATACCCTTCTCAGAGGTGTGCCCGTTGAGATGTCTTGATCCGCACTGAAGACCTGGCGAGGACTTATAAAGGCCAAGTACTGATGCTCAACAACTTTGCTTCCCTATATATCAATCTTCCACACCATATCATCACGTTCAATCCTTCGCGCTCAGCACCACCGTATCTACAATCCCCATCTTTTCCCTATCCCATAGTAGTGTCAGCATTCAAAACCATGACCAAATCTTTACTTGCAGTCTTTGGAGCCACTGGGCAACAGGGAGGTTCCGTCATCTCCAATGTCCTGCAAGATCCAGAGCTGTCTCAACGCTACGAAATCCGAGCCATCACGCGTGATCCCAATTCCGACAAGGCCAGACAAATTGCAGAGAAAGTCAATGTCGTTCAAGCAGATCTAGCCGACCGCGCATCCCTAGAGAAAGCCTTGACTGGTGTCAAAATCGTCTTCGTTATGACCGTACCTGCTTTTGCTCCAGGTACAATTTCCGAGTTTGACAGCATCAAGACCATTGCCGATATCTCTCTTGAGCAAGGAGTCGAATACATCATTTCAAGCACTCTACCCCATGCTATAGATATCTCCGACGGGAAATACAAGAATCTCATCAATGCAAACGACAAAGCGGAAGCCGAACGATACATCAGGGGTCTCAACATCAAGAGCGCATTCTTCTCTCCAGGCTGGTTCATGGAAAACTTCAAATCCGTGCCATTTCTGGCTCCGCAGAAGCAATCTGATGGTACCTGGGCTTTCCTCTCTAATGTTCCTGCTAGCACCAAATGGCCTATGATTGCCATTGTACCAGACACCGGCAAGTACATTGGTGCCATTCTCGCCGAGCCTGACAAGTACAATGGCAAGACATTCTGTGCTTCCACTGCAATGTATAGCTTGGCGGACGTAGCTGCGATCATGACACACACCACTGGCAAAACTGTCACGGTCAAGGAAGTATCGGACGAGGATTTCAAAGCAAGCATACCTTTTGGCCCCGAAATTTTCTCCGAGTTGTTCAGGTTTACTCATGAGTATGGCTACTACGGTCCGCAGACTGACAAGGAGGTTGCTTGGGCTGCTGAGAATGCTAGAGGGAAGCTCACAACCATCGAGGAGTTTTTACAGGGGTTCACCTTTGCCTAAAATGGACTGTTACACACTCTCGTAATGCTAAAGTATTAGTATTGCTTCAATTGAGCGTCATCTGTTTCTTCCACGCTGAACGATGTCCTGGTTGTTATGAACCACTTGTACACAGCCTCCGCATTGATGATATGAAACCTCCCACAGCTCTCTGACTCTAATACTCGCGCATTCAAATGTCGTTTGTACGCATGAGAATCATTCAAAAACTTACATTCAGTCATTTTGTCGATGCTAAGATGATGGAAGATATCCATCTTTCTGTTTGAGAATCCCCGTCACTCCATGAGTTCGTACATGCTACGGATCTCGTTAGTCCATTCGGTAGTTACCTCATGAGAAAGAATATCATGAATGTCTGTTCGTATAATGGTTTACCCATTCATCGTTGTTGGTGTGTTGTGATGAGAAACACAACGAAAGGAGCCTCGGCGGATCGGCCGCAATATCAGGTCGCGGAATTCTGGCCGCTCCAATGTAGACTGACATGTGCAAATGTTGCTCTAGAACTTCTTGACTTCTTTCCTTTCTGCTTGCCGCCGTCGGTCGCTGTATTCCACTCTTACCTAACCTCTAGGCATTCGCTCTTTCCGGATGCAGTCTCTACAGCCCCTAGCCCGTTCGTGCCGAACTTCATGCCGGCCACTCAGTCGGCGCGCCACAGCCATCCGAAGCTTTCACCAAGATGCCCCAGTCCAATCCGGCCACAGCAGATGGAGTAAGATCAAGCACGACAAGGCCAAGGTCGATGGCACCAAGAACAAGCAACGCAGCATCTTTGCCCAGGAGATTGCCACCGCCTCGAAACTCTTCGGAGGCGACCCAAACTCCAATCCTCGATTGGCTGACTTGATTGTCAAGGCCAAGAGAGCCGGATTTGCTAAAGCTTCGATCGAAGCTGCTGTAGCCCGTGGACAAGGTCGTTCTTTGACCGGTGCCACTCTCGAACTCGTCACTCTGGAAGCTCTTCTACCAAACAACGTCGCCGTCGTCATCGATTGCGAAAGCGATTCCAAACTGCGCACTTTAGCCGATCTACGCGTCAAAGTCAAAGAGCATGGAGGAAGTGCCACTCCGACTGGCTACTTGTTCACAAAAAAGGGAAAGATTACATTCGCAAAGAAAACTGGTGTCGGCGTAGACGAGGTTTTTGAACAAGCCCTAGAAACAGGTGCTCTGGACGTTGTTGAAGATGCCGAGGGAAGAGTCACCGTCTTTACCGAACCGAACGACACAACGTCTACAGGACAGACGCTGTCGGCAGCACTAGGATTAGACATTGCATCCTCGGAAATCGTATGGGATGCTAACGAAGACACCAAGGTCGCCCTCCCAAGCGAAGATGCCGCCCTGGATTTGGCCGGCTTTGTGGATGCCGTACAGGAGAAGGAGGCCAGTGTGCAGGGCATATACATGAATGTCGCTCAAGGCTCAATCGACGAAGGAGCGTGGGCCGAGCTGCAGAGCAGAATCACCACCTGAATGGCTGTAACAACTTGTACTTGTACATATATGCATTATACCTCCACCCACCATGTTCCAGAGACACTTTCCCTCCTTCATGTCGGCGCGGCAACTCCATCCGTCGTCCTATGATGTACACGTCTCCAAAAAGATTATTGGATTGTTCTCCATCTTGTTCCGAGACATCAAAGCATCCTGACGTGCATGGCATGGCCCAGAAGACAAAACAGGAATCAGAATGGTGATTGTAAATTACGCACTATCTGCGGTATCTGACACATCGGCTGGGGGTCGCTGGAATGGAGAGACTACCACTGATATGTCCCCTTACCATGTAAGAACAAACCAGCTTCCTTATCCCTGCTTCCCTCCAAAACGGCAACAAGCGGTAACACCGACTCCGTAGCCGTTCTCGCACCGTTTTCTGCCGTGTTCATCACGCTGAGATTCGACTGTGTGAATCCAGGGGAATAAGCAAACACTTTGATCCCTAGCTGCGCGTATTCAACATGCTGACAAGCGGTCAGCATGTTCAGGGCGGCTTTGCTTGCAGGATACTGCACATGCTCAAGGAAATTGACATTGTATTGAGGGCTCTGCGGGTCCAGACGTCGCGACATCGATCCGGCCCCGCTGGAAACATTGATTATCCTGGGTACCAATGTGGACTTTTGAAGTAAGGGCAAGAGCGCCGCGGTCAGTATTGCGGGACCCGCGACATTGGTGTCGAAAGCCAACCGCATGCGCTCACGCAGTGGAGGGGCCATGGCTGAGATGGCGGCGTTGTTGACAAGAATGTCGAGTCTTCCGTGTTCGCGCTCGATTGTCTCGCGCGCGGCTTGGATTGCCGTATCATCTGTCACGTCGAGGTGGAGGTATTCTGTTGAGCCGGCCAGGTCGCCCGAACGCAATCTTTCCATGGCTGAACGGCCTCTCTCCACAGAGCGCGAAGTGACAATGACATGATACGATGCATTGGCGAGAAGTTGTGCGGCAAGTGCGAACCCAACTCCGCTGTTTGCTGATTGACAGTCAACGCCGGTGAGTCAACGGGACCTGTGAGGCTTACCGCCAGTGATAAGAACAATGGTCTTTGTCTCGGCCACCATTATAGCTTCGTCCTGAGAATACCAAAGATGGATATGCGCTTGCATTCGAGTATGATAAAGTGAGATGTATATATATCCCTTAGTCGGACATGAGGTTCCGCCGTCAGGCCGTTGGAGGTAGGAGTTTGCAATGGGAACGCCTTCCTCCCAGAGAAGACGAGCTTGCATTCACTGACGGTAAGGTCAGAAATGCCAGACCGGGGGAGAAAACTATCCGATCCCGATTATACTTACAGTACTCCTTGCATGGAGTATCCTGTCAGTATCTCTGCTTCAAGTATTCATGGTCAGATGCTCCGGAGTCACCCCAATCATAGTGTCTCTGAATCCGATCCAAGAGGAGTGAGTTGTAGGCAAGGAAGATGGGGCTGTTGATGCAGGCGGACTTGGTCCATGAATGATATAGAAGTGCAATGATTTTGTGTCCCAGACTGAGAGGCCTGTATCCTGGCTTCTACGTGTATGCAGCGTCTTCGGGAGGTTTGATACCATATTGTCTTCCAGAGTCAGTGCCAATGTTAACTTATCCATCGTCATCGTCTTTCCGCTACACGTCGACATGAATCATGCGAGTTGGATAGATGATGGTCGTGCGACGTCTTTCCCCACGATTCTTGGTCCAAGCATCGAGGGTCTGTTTACCCCACAAAGATGAGGCTCAAATCGGACCAACGATTAAGCCGCTGACCGCACGTCTCCACATACATACTCCCCTTGTTTTACGTCCCCATAAAAAAAAAACAATCTCGAAACAGGAAGAGTAGGAAGGAAGATAGGGGAGCCAGTCATGGACACATCCATCTCTCTCGGCCATTTCTGCGAGATTCACGGTCCCCAAGCTCTTCTCACGACAACCGCATTCCACCAACTGACGCCGACGACCGCTTCTCCCTCCACAAACCAGCCTTCCAACGAGATTGGCACCAGTTGCGCCAATTGCAGCTACAACGTGCCAGCCGCCACCACCGCGCCGCCCGTCCTCCGCAGTCGATGGCGATCCACCACATTCGCGACGACTCGAGCGCCTTCGAACCCTTTGATACGTGACGCATGTACGCGGGCCTTGGCCGTCGAATCACTGCCCCGAGGGCAGACAAGCGGGTCCCTGACTCTGATCACCGATCTCGCGACACAAGGACCCAAAGACGCCAGGACGGTGAACGTGTCGCATATCTTCCGGCTACCGGACCCTAGAGCACGGGGACAAAGACGAAGTTATGCTTTCGTGGCCGTGGGACCGCGGTCACTGTTCCGAGCTCAGATGCGCGTGCGAAGGGCCTTTGAAGCTTGGGGTGCCAGTATCGTCGAGTTGGCCGAAGAGTGCTTGGAACAGGAATACCGCGGTCAACGGGAAGGAAGCAGCACGAGGAATAGTTCTGTCGATCAGGGCGTGCCGGCCACACCCGCGACTCCGGCCACAATAGGTAGTTTGAAAAGTCATTGTAGTAGCTCGGCCACACCGAGTCCGCCCATGAGTTTGGGTGAGTCCACGCCTCCTCCGCCCTCACCTCTGTCCAAGACCAAGAACTCAGATGCTGCCTTGTCGTCGTCAACATCATCATCATCTCCCTCATCCCCTTTCAAACCGCAGAAACAGCAGAGACCTCAGACGTCTGCGCCGGTGGCACCGATCGTGACACCG
Organism: Dothideomycetes sp. NU30; assembly: GCA_026013035.2. Lineage (NCBI taxonomy): Eukaryota > Fungi > Ascomycota > Dothideomycetes > Dothideomycetes sp. NU30. The sequence continues at coordinate 41,988 of BSBH01000086.1, read as the reverse complement.
GTATCTTCTTTCCTGTCGGCAAAGTCCGTGGATCCGGACGGATACCCTCGTTCTTCTTCCAGCGGCACGTCCTTGAATCTCATCAATGTTCCCAAAACGAGAAGTCTGGCCGAGATAGTCGGAGACGAGTACTTTTTCGTGCGACTCCACGCCGAGTTCTGCGCTTTGCTGAAAGGTCTGATTGAGAGAGAGATGATCGAAGATGGCGAAGGGGATGAAACGGGGGAAGGACGTGCGAGCAGAAGTAGAAGTGGAAGTGGGAGTGGAAGTGGTGGCAGTGCCAATGATGGTGACGGAGGTGAGGAAGACGGTGTGAGCAGTGGTGATGAGGATGGCGGAGGTAACATCGTCGGTTGGGAAAGTTACGTATAACGACAACTACATTTCTTTTGACTCTGAATAAATCGTTCCACTCTATTAGTCTATCTATCTATTAATTCATAGCGGCATTCATAACCACACAAGACTTCGTCCTCATACATTACTAAAGAAATTCTAGAGCGAGGTCCGCATCGTAACACAGGCCGGTGTCGTCCATCCCACCGTCCATCTCACGCTGCCCATAATGACGATCATGAGACAAAGGCCAGTTACCACACTCACCATGCCGTAGAAATACGCATGCCGTTTGCGCAGAGTCTGCAGCTCAGACACCCACGTGCTAACGGTGGTGGTACAACCACAGAAACCGTCCATGATGCCTTGCAAAACCTGACAGCCAACCCTGCCGCCGCCGACGAGGTTCGACTGTGAGGTCAGGGGCACGTGCTGGATAGAATAGCACATGGCTTCTACTGCGCAACCGAAGATGTTGACAGCAAAAGTTCCGAGAGGGAAAGAGGCGACGATGGGGTTTAGCTTGAGTGAAGCGTAAAAGCGGACGAGACATCCAAGTGGAGCGAATACAAGAGCGAACAAAACTTCGCCGCGCCATACCTCATTCGCCCAAGTATCGCGACCTGAAGAACCGCTGGGCCTGTCGGGCGGCCAGATGGAGAGAAAGATGGCGCCTAACCAGCATCCCCATCCGAGGAAGACTACAAGTGGGTCGACGAATCTACGGCCAGCGCGGAAGGATATGGTAGGTGTGAATCGATCCAAGGCATTAGCAAGATGAGCGCCAACATTCAGCGCAGCTATCGAAAGGGCAACGGTGTATATTATGACAGCCAGAAGAGCCATAAAAGAATAACCACCATTTCGATGTATGGTAGAGGTGAAAGACGGCGTGGTCTGGTAGGGATGATTCACCGGCGTAGGAAGGTTGTTGGACAGAGCAAGAAAGACATCTCTCTCGAACGAGGAGAAAGAAGTGAAGCAGCCGCAGAATCCGGTAGCCAGGCCAATGTATAGAGGAAGCGTCTTCTTGACCTTGGCGTGGGCCTTTTTCATGGCAGTCGCATCGAGCTCATCTTGTTCAAGAGCTTTTTGTCTCGCCCGGTCATCATCTGTCTTATCATGTCCCCACTCTTCCTGGAACAGGCGCATGTCTTCGGACAGAAAGCCCATGACCAGAGATCCACCAACGTTGGCCCAGAGAACCGACGTCACCAGGGGCGCGCCGGGGTAAAAAGTGAGCCATTGGACACCCAGCCGAGCGAGGGTCCCCCATAGTGACCAGAAGACCAGGTGAGACACAATGTAGAGTTGTGTTGCGGCATTTGAGGGAGGTTGCTTTTGTAGCGACGAGGAAGGTCGCGAACTTGGTCGGGTGTGGAAGGCCGGCGGAGTGGGTGCTGGGTCGCCGTCGTCGGCAGGATGCGGCCGGTCCTCGACAGGCTGCAGCTGGGATGAATATCCACTTGTATTGTCCATGGATCTATAGATAATAATCCATGGATATGGTTTGGGGGATCAGATCCATGGACGACCAAACAATAATAAAGTGAATATCCATGCGCGTTGCGGAAGTCCATGGATTGCCGAGGGCCTTCTCGAATAGGTATAGTGCTGCATAACAAAGTATAAATATTCATGGTATCATTGTTCTATATAATCCAACCTTTTTTAGTCTAATTGAACCAAGACTAATTAGCTATGATCCATGAATGCCCATAGGAATATTCGTGGATATCCACTAAATTGTAGATATTAATGGATGTTTGTCGAGGTCGAAACCTGGCCCTCGATTGCCGCGAACACTTCCTGGGTGTGTTGCATGACCGACTCACGGAACATCTGACTTTTCAATGGCTTGTAGAACGCTTCTGTATTGCAGGTCTCGCCAGTGTGAGTGACAGAATAGCACCCACCGCCCTGGACGCCGTTGGTCGCCTTTGCGACCGTTCTTCGGTCAGTATGCTGTGTTTCCAAGCCAGCACTAGGATACCTGTTGGTACATAGGAACAAGATCCGCTGCCCGATAACCTCATGAGGAATTGAGATGAGCCGACTGAACGGTTTGACGAGCTTCCAGGCAAAACGGAACCACCAGGGGAAGTCTGGGTTGTCGAATCCCGAATGCACGACTAAGCCAGGATACACGTGCGTGAGGCTGATCCTGCCGGCGTATCTCTCGGCCATGTGTTCGAAGAACATGGTCTTCATGGCTATGCAATGAGTTCGGCAGTTTGCGAAGGTGTAATGGGTTGGCTGGTCCAATGAGAGGTCGGTAGGGAACAGCTTGCCTTGAGACTCCATACCGGCAGCATAGATGGAGACGACTTTTGCACCAGAGGGAAGGGTGGATCGAAGGAGGTTTGCCAGAAGCTTGGAGATGCATCGAGCGCGGGAATAGTACAGGAGTGACATTGATTTGTCCAAACCCTCTTTGGTGTCTTTTGCCATGTACAAATGGATCAATTAGTGAAAGGACGCAGCGGATCTGATTGCATCTACGATACCTTTCCTGCCTCCAAATTCAACTTTGCCTTGACTCATAATCAACATATCTATCTGAGGAGGCTCCTTTCGCATTCCATCATCGTCGGTGCTTTGCTGTAGGATTCTCGTAACCTCATCGCATGCCTTGTCCACCTCTCGCAGGAGGGAGAGATCTTGAATTTGGACAAAATGGAATCGTGCCTTTGGACTTTCAGTGGTGCAATCGTGAATGATATCACGTGCGGCATGCGCGTTTCGTCCAACGAGGATGACCTGAAGACCAGGTCCACTGTGTCCGTGGGTCTTGCATAGCTCGCGTAGGGTAAACTCGCCTATACCGTTGGTCGCGCCCACGAAGACTACGACCAATGGTTGCTGTTGGACGAAAGCGACGTTCTCGGCTGCAGCGATATCGAGTCTGACCATGATGTTGTGCAGTTTGGTGTACGCGTAGGCCGCTTTGAGACTGACACGTAAGACAGTATCTTGAATTCTCTGTTTCCATATCTCCAAGTAATCACAGCGACTTTAAGTAAGAGACCATCAAGTCGAGGGCTCGCAGTACTGTCTACTTTGGGCTTAGGGCACACGGACGATTGTCTTCCCGAATACAAGGAACGGAGCCGGTACAGATTAACGACAGCTGCACGAGCCCAGTGGCTGACTGAGGTTGGGACTCATCTTTGGCTACACTGTCCAACGAGTGGCAGAGAGAGATGAAATCAAGTCTGTTTGATTACTGTAGGTAAATACTCGAGTAGTCGATGTTGTCATCGGGGATAACAACTTGAAGCCGAGTCAAGCGGATCAGTTCCTCAGATTATCCTCTGCGGGGAAAGCGTCAAGGCAAGAAATTCTCAGACGGCGACTGACTCGTGCAACTTTTCGAGTACTCAGGATGGTTAATTACCTCACAAGTATCTCCCGTTTTCTGACATAGAGTCGACACAAAAGCAGGCCACGATGGGCAAAGACAAGAGACGCAAGGCCAAGCACGGCGCTCACACGAGCAGGGCAATGCAAGCCCGCGCCATCAACGCGAATAACAAGAAACTCGGCGTCTCTCCCAATCCCACTCCATCTAAGAAAGGCCCCTCCAAGAATTCGGATTCAAAGATCTCTGCGCCCTCGAAATCTCAAGGGCAGCATTCAGCACCAACAATACCCTTCGAATCTCTCGATCGTATCCTAGTCCTCGGCGACGGCGATCTGTCCTTCTCTCGCTCTCTGGTCGAACATCATGGTTGCGGTTCCCTTCTCGCGACAACGTTCGACACTGCTGAAGAGTTATTGCAAAAGTACCCACAAGCTGAGGAGAATGTGAAAGTGATTGAAGCAGAGGGGCAAAAGGTGTTAAATGGTGTTGACGCGACGAGGTTGAGTCAAAAGGAAGTCAAGAAAGTTGCTGGTGGGTGGCAGAGAGTCATTTTCAATTTCCCTCATGTGGGGGGCAAGAGTACCGATGTCAATCGCCAGGTCAGGTACAATCAAGGTATATTTCTTGACAATCGCAACAGAGGAAGGAAAGAAGGGCTGACCGCGTGACGTGCAGAAATGCTGGTGAATTTTTTCAAGGCAACAAAACCACTCCTGGCTCCACAGGGTACAATAGTCGTCACCCTTTTCGAAGGCGAACCTTACACCCTCTGGAACATACGCGACCTGGCACGTCACTCTGGTTTGGAAGTCCAAGTCAGTTTCAGATTTCAAGCAGATGCTTACCCGGGGTATGCGCATTCGAGGACATTGGGAAATATCGAGGGTGGGGGTGGTTGGAAGGGCGAGGAAAGAACTTCCAGGACTTATGTGTTCCAGTTGAAGGGCGCGGGCGAGAAACCGAAGTTGGGTTGGAAGGAAGCTAGAGAGGAGGAGAAGAGGAAGAGAAAGGCTCGGGAGATGGATGATAGTAGTGATGATGAGTGATGACTTCTACTTGTGAGTGGCGTTCATGAGATTAGTGTGGGATTCTTGTGTTTGATTTCAGTCGTTCGATACCCCTATATTCATTTCTGTTTGAAACATTCATCATTTTAATTCGTCAGGGTCATACATATCGCTTGATCAACCTACTCAAACCTTCCCCCAGACCCTATTCTCTCACATCCCATAGCCCGTCAACCTGCGCCTGCAAAACCTCCCTGACAGTACACACACTTCTATCTCCTTCTACCCTCGCCCTTTCCCTCCCAAACTCCTCCTCCAACCTCATCCCCAACTCCTTCACATCAACTTTCCTCCCACCAGCAGCCCACTCAAGCACGTCACCAATCTCAGGCCTCTCCGTCCTTCGTTTATTCTTTCCTCTCAAGCACGACCGTTTAAAATCCGGTTTTGCGCTTTTCCGTCTGGACGCGTTGAGAGTGCCTTGGAGCAGATTTTGAAGGTGTGAAGTATAAGATTGGAGGATTCGGGAGGGGAGGAAGTGGAGGGTCGAAGGTGAGGAAGGGGATAGGAGGATGTGTAGGCAGGGGTGTGTGGTTTGGAGACGGGAGAGTGGGGTTGGGGAACCGCTAGGGAGGTGGGTGTAGGTTGTCAGGATTGGGAGGCAGGGGGTTGATGGCTTGAGGAGGTGGAGGAGAGGTGATGTTTGGGTCGAGGAGGGGATGTAGAGATGGTTTGCGAAGGGATGGCGGGGGTGGAGTTCAAGAAGGCGGACAGCTGGTGCGTTTGCTTCTGGCGGTCTAATGAAGGACTCGATCGGTGTTGATGGACCAGGCAGCGGATGAGGTAGGTTGACTGAAGGAAAAGGAGCCGGTGGATTGGCGGAAAGTTGCGGAGTACTTTCGTGTTGGCTTAGACCTTTGCAAGAGATAGTCGACTGGTGAAGTGATTCTACAGGCTCGCTGATGCGCTCGAAAGAAGGTATGAGTTGTGTAGCGGGCTGGGGCGATGGCAGACACCCTGGTTGACTGGAAGCATCAAGTCTTGTCCACAACGCATCTAACCATGGCCTTTGACTACAAGTTGAGTCTACACTCCCTTCAGCCTTGAGTCCAGTACTTATATATTGCCTTTCGTTTGGTCCCAGCGAAGTGGCATTGGCGACTTGCTGGTTCATGCCCCGCGGTATATACCCTGGCCATAGCTGACTCTCGAGGACTTCATCGACAGCCTTGACTGCCGATAGTTGCTGAGCTTCCACGCTGTTCAAAAATTGCTCGTAGGGATGTAGAGACAGGGTAGTAGTAGGCGCCGTGGCAGGATAATCGGATTTCACATCCTGCTGATGAGATGTCTTGCGTCTTGTGACCGGAGGCAGTATCGAAGTAGCTGACGTTTCCAGAATATCTTCGCGACGATGTTTCTTTCCAATCCTGGAACCCATCTCGGCCATGTTCGGGGAAGGTTTGTGAACCAAGAGAGGAGAGTAAGTTTGTACTAAAGGAGAAGACCAACTCTGCTCCGAAGCAGGAACAAATACTCTCTCGGTGACAATACTCGGACACCATTTCCCTAACACAACCTCCGTGCCAGGATTGACATACTTTGTCCCCCAAGCCACCATACCAATCCTCCTCAGTGCCTTTTCGACCTGCTGAACCTTCATGATGTAAGGTAACCAAGGCCCTGGTATCGAAACATCCGTACTAAGGAAATCCTTGTCCATCCAGGCCACATGTTGAGGCACGATAGCCACATATTCGTCGACTTTAGGGAACAGAATGATGTAAAATGGTGGTGCGAGACTCCTTTCGGTGTCGAGTGTTTGAGTGCCTGAACTTGTAGCTTGGCCTTTTGGATCTGGGAGTAGTGCGAGGAAATCGAACCATATCAGTTGTTGTTGATGAGGGATGATCGATTGAGATGTTGAAGGTTGTGGCACTTGGACAGCGGCATCGTGAGGTATACCGCTAATGTCCGGCAAGTGAATGACCTCTCCGGATATTGAGTTAAGGATCTGGAGTTTCGAGATGTTGAGCTTCACGAGGTCGGGCTCTGTGCTTAAATAAGTTTCGAGGACTAGATGTCTCAGTCCTCTGTTGGTCTTTTCTCCTAGATTCATCTTTGGTCTCTCTCTCTCTCTCTCTCTCTGAGATGGATGTCAGATCGAAAGTTGCCAGGGTAAGTCGTTCTTGAATGTCAAAGTCTTGCTTTTAGTATGGAAGGAAGATGTTGGATTAGATTGGATGGACAGATTTGTGACTGTGACATTTATCAAACAGCCACAATTCTCACCTTCCGGCACGAGGGATACCTGGGGGCTCATGATCACTGATGGTGTGCTATCAGTCGCAGACATGACACCAAGTCCACGTTGGGGATGGTTGGCAAAACCACTGCCCGTGACAGAAGAGTAAAGATGGTTCAAGGAGTTTGACGTTGGCTCTGTGATGCTATACGTGTCGTTGGACATTTCTTTGGAACAACAAGCACCCTAGAGAGCATCATCTCAGTCACAGTAACCGGCACGTGAAACAGATTATGATCATTGTTGCCGGGCCCACGTGCAAGAAAACTCATTGAGGGGGATGGCCAACGAATCCAGTGTCATCGTTCAGGAGATTCAGGATTTAGACAATGCTTGCTGGCAGCACAAAAATCACGTTCTGCAGGCAGAACCACCGCTGACTACAGGATTGTTCCTGCGACCTGCTCAGATTGCGCTGAAGCCCCGTGTCTCGTTTGTGAATTAGACTGCAAAGAAGAGCATTGTAGTTAGCGTCGATATTTTTTTGAGCTTGCCGTGATCAGCTTCGTCCTGCTCATCTTTACCAGGGTATCTTCCGTGTCCAATGTTTGAGTCTCAAACCCCTTGGCCGACCGACTCGTTGCTGGAATCGAGGGCCATACTCGCGATCTCAAAGATCATCCAGCTTCGCGAGCTGTAGTCTGCTTCGAGAACTCAACGCCCTGAAGAAGCTGAGAGGTCTATGTTGGCCGACCAACCACCCTGGTTCGTCAATGACATTCAGTTTGCCAGCATTGGTCAACCGACTCACGGGACAAGGGACGAAGATGGTTGACCTATTCGAGACATACCTCCCAGTCGCCAAGTTCGACCCGATCAAGGCTTGCCCTCCACGAAGCAGTCGCAGTTCCGGTCTTTCGGGAAGACACGAGCATCTCAAGGGCACCTCCCTGATTACTCGCATCCAGGACACCAAGGGATGTTCCTCATAAACTCTGGCTCGCTAGAGCCGCTACGACTTCTCGAGTAAATACCACCAGAGCCGCAAGGGTCCTGCTTCTGACTGCTGGGAAGGATGTGGCCGCCGGGATGATAGAAAAGTCTCGCGACACCACCTTCAAGATACAAGCGTCTACGAGGCATAAATCCCTGGCCTCCCTGATAACTATATCGACACTGCCGATGAAGTGTAGCATCGGAGTTTTGATTTTGGTGAAAGGCTTTGTACAATTCATAGAGAAGCTGCTGCCCGCATCTGTCGATCTGGTTGTCGTGACTCAGTATCAATCGGGTCTTCCCTTGGTTCCTCTTGTCCTCTGAGTCTATGGTCACCCTCGCTTGCAAGCTGCGATTCATTTCTTGAGCGTCGGTTGGGCGACATAAGTGCATAGCTGCTCTATCTGGGCCTTCACGTCTATGCTGACAGACAATACCTACTCATAGCCAATCATTAGCCACATATTCATTAAGACTTGATTGGTGTAACAACGCTCAAGCAGTCAAGTCGATCTTCGGCTCTTCCGGACGTTAGATAGCTCAAGTATCCGCACGACACCCAGTCACCAAGCACCAAATCTACAAAGTTGATGTAAGTTTCTTATGTATTGGAGATTTCCAAAATGCAACGCATAGCACACGTGTGAATTTGTTTACTCTTATGGTATCATTATCTCATCCTTGTCTGTCCGATTTGTGTTTCCCTCTAAGATTTCTTCCTTTACAAAGCACCGGCGCTGGTGAGCTTGTTCTTAAGGTCGCTCTTGTCGAGAGCCTGAACATCAGAGTTGCCGCCAATGTGCTTCTTGCCGATGAAGACGTTAGGGACACTGCGCTGGCCGGTCATCTCCTGAAGAGCATCCTGGATGGCAGCACCGTCGTCTGTTCGAACCAATTTAGTCAGCCACTGCTACTAGGAAGTATTGCATGACAGGCGACTCATCGAGACATACCAATCTGGTCGAGCTCAAGAGTCTCGTACTTGGCACCGAGCTTGGTCAGGAGCTCCTTGGTTGCCTTGCAGTAGGGGCAGTAGGACTTGGAGAAGACGGCTAAAATGATGCAATCAGTATGCCGTCTTCGAAACAAAGTGGCTCAGGCGCGAGAGAATTGACATACCAACGCCGTTCTGGTCAATGATGTTTTGGGCCTTGGACTTTGCTGCGGACATACTGGCGGGTGAGGTCGCGCGGGTGAAAAAGCTCCGTACGAAGTTAATGGTGGGCGATTGGAATGGGGTAGGTTGCGAAGAAGGGGCAAATGGAGTATACGGATGGATGGATGGATTATATTTGTCGTCGCTGCGATCGAAGCCTTGAGTTGACTTTATGACGCTGTCGGTTGATGACAAACACTCGGAGAAGACGGCTCGTGCGTTCGGTGCCCCTCGGTAAGTACCTTTTGTCCATTACATCACACCTGTTGTACTACAAGACATCATTTTCATAATCTCAAGAAGACAGACAGGTACCCAAACACTTGCTTAACACGATGGTTCTTTCGAGAAACATGCGCGCAAAATCATTGCCAATGCGCTACAGCCGCGTCATCTCGAGACGGGGCTTCTCAACTCATCAAGGTGGTTCATGGGCCGCCAAACGCCGTGTCCAAGAAAATATCCACAGACCGTCGTTGTCCGGCTCGTCAGTAGGACATTTGATCTCGGAGATCAGTGCCATGAAGCCTGGTATGGAGATGTTGCGACCAGAGGGCGAGACAATGAGTGAAGAGCAACGCACTTTTGCGAGAAAGACGGTCAAGTGGCTCATGGGATTACCTCTGGCCATGGGTACGGTGATTGTTGGAGGGAAATGGTTGTTAGCGGGCGGGGAAGAGAGAGGTAGTTGATAACAAATATGTCAATATGATGGTATTCATGTCTGTACATACTACAACAGTTGATATATACACTTCAACTTGTCCAGCTCGTGTGAGACGTGACCCTGCTCTTCCACTATGGATGCATTGGCTTTCTTGCCTCGAGTCTTATTCATTCTCTTCGAGAAGCCGAACGAGTCTCTATGGTACGAGCGCTACTGCTGTGAAGAAGATTGCACGATTGGAATCTCGGGTGCCTACAAAACCAGGTTCTCCAGCGATTGAGTCTGTTCCGAGCCTCCCCTGACACGGCCCACCCTCGATGAACGAGCGGATAATGTGGACGTTATTGCTGCAGTCTGAACCAGTGTCAACGAAACAGAAGAGCAGGTCCGCGATCTAGTCACAACGGACAATCAGTTTCTACTTCTACGGTTCAAGAAACGTTTGCTATCCCGTTCGCGGCTGCCTCACCATTCGTGACGACGTCGGGCAGGCGTATTTCACGATACCACTCTGCGCAGCCGCTCTCGGTATGATACTAACTCCACACTCGAGCTCTGCCAGCCAGCATCAAAATGGCTGAGCGTGCAAGACTCCTCTTCATGATTGCTAATATCTGAACCCTACGAGGCTTTGCTGCTTCAGTATCTCTTGCATCGACACGAGGACCTGCAGTGTCTGTAAGGACGTTAGTCAAACTTCTATACGTCTGAAAAGTGTGATATTGTTGACGTACTCTTCCAATATCCAGCCAAGTGGTTGTCTTCATCCCAAAGCCTTTCTCGGATGGAAAAGAAAGATGATCGACTATCTCAAATGGTGTGGCTCCCAAATGTACTCGACTACATCCGTCTCACAAACTGAGCGCGAGACAACGGTAGCAAGCGTATCTCGTACCAATACTCGGAAGCCGGCGAGGCCACACGAAAGATAGAGCATCTCACCAATGGGCGTCAAACTGCTTCACGAAGCCCCAAATCATTACCTGCATCTGCACCTGCGTTTATTAGAATCTGCACCACTTTGTCGTGGCCACGACTCGAAGCTACCTGCAACGCAGTCTTGTTTCTTATGTTTTCGGCATTTACATCCGCGCCTGCGTTAAGCAGTAGTTGTATAATTTTGTCGTAGCCACTATACGAAGCTGCCTGCAATGCAGTACCAGAGAATATGCTTTGAGCATTTATATCTGCGCCTGCGTCAAGCAGTAGCTGTACGACCTTGTTGTGGCCATTAGAACAAGCCGCGTATAGTACGTTGCCGTACTCTCCGTATCTAATTTGGGCATTGACATCTGCACCTGCGTCAAGCAGCAGCTGTACAACCTTGTCGTGACCACTACACGAAGCTGCTATCAATGCCGTGCCGTATCTCCCACCCCGGAAATTGACATCTGCGTCTGCATCGAGCAGCATTCGCACAACCTCGTTGTGGCCTGTAGAGGCGAATTGATGGAGAATCATATCGAAGTTCTGGTCTCGTCCATGTTTTCTTGCTCCGTGGGACAGCAATAGACTAACCATATGATGATTACGAATCTCCGAAGCCGCATGAATAGACGAGAGATGATCGTTCTTGTAGTCATTAGCATCAGCACCGTGTTTAAGTAGAAGCTCGACGATCTGCTCTTGATTCTTGTGTATCGCTAGAAAAAGTAGACTGTGATATTGTTTGATTCGACCGTTCAGGTCGGCACCATGACGGAGAAGTAGCTCGACCATCCCCTTGCTGCCACTAGCGGTGGCTACAGCCAAGGGGAAATTGTAACGTTCTCCTTGAACGTTCGCGTCTCCAGTACGTCGAAGCTCGCTCTGAGCAAGGCGCAAATGATCGTGCTCTGCCAAGACATATAACATGCTTGCATTTGGTGTATGACGGCGGATCTTAAACCGCTGGAAGAGGTTATCAAGAAGAATCCAATCAGAAAGAGGAAAGCCGGCTACGAAGGCATCCTGAGAAATATTGTGGCCAGCTGCAGCCTCAGCATGCTGAAGCACGTTGTGAACCGCATATTCCAGGAAAGGGAACTCCTTGGATGTTCTCGAAGATTTTTCGACGTTCTCTGTGTCTGGAGAAGGCCATGAGCTAAGAGTTGGGACGTGTACAGCAACCCTGGTAAGATAGGAATGACAGCAATGCTTCAAGCTTTCATGACCCAGTCCGGAGGGATTGCAGTCAAGGCTCGAGTCAAGCTTGCTGAGGCCGTTCTCCTTGAGAAGAAAATCTCTGACCGATTGGTGAATGAACTGAACGGTCTGATTTTTGGTTTTGGTAAGTTCCCCTAGGCCTTTCGATGAATCCAATATGAATCGATCAATGTCTTGTCGAGTAATTTCATCTTGATCCCAAGCGGTTACCTCATCCGAATCATTCCCTGAAAGAATGGCAAAGTAGAGTTCCTCGGGCCTCAGAGGCCGGTTTGAATAGAGTATCCATTGCAGGCAGAGTATCAGATCGTTAATGTTTTCTGTGTCTCTGGTCAACACATCCTTGAATAGCTTGTCCAGTCCATCTGGAATGGTTCTCAGGCGATCACTTAGAGCATTTATTCGACCACCATCGAAAGCCTTCTGAAGAAGTGGAATAACAAGTACAACCCACAGAAATATTCCTGATGACCTCTCTTGCACCTCTTCTTTGATCTGCTCGGCTCGCTTGCTGCGTCCCGTCTTCAGCTTGGAGCGGATGTACTTGTTGATGTCTTGCGTGTGACCATCTTGGTCGTGTAAGATCAACTCAACGCTTTTCTCAATTGTGATATGTGGATAAAGACGGCTAGAGAAGCAGACGAGAAACCGAGTCTGAGACGAGGCAGCTATTTGTCCTAGTTCCTCGAAGAAGTATATCATATCTCGTACCTGGTTCTCTTCGCACTCGTCCAAAGCATCTACGAAACAAGTCAGAGAACACCGCTCGAGATTTGTGACTGCTTGGCGCAGGAGATGCTGAAGTGTTTCGATCCCCCATCGATGATCTTCAGCCTTGTTCGAAGCTAGAGGTCCAATCGAATCGAGGACCGCTTGAAGTTGTGGTACTTCTGTAAGCAGCTGAACGAGAACAGATCGATACATCCCTTCGATAGACTTCTCCAATTCGTCACCTCGGGCGTTGAAGAATAAGGAGATGACAACTCCGCCTGTCATTGTCTTTCGAGCATCTGAGAATGCAAACTTCATAATTGTTGACTTGCCAGTGCCGGGCTTCCCTTTGATCCACAGGAGGCCATTGTGTTCAGAGGTCTTGCTGCCATCCTGCCTGTCAAGGTACTCCGACTTGTTAAGTAACCATCGACAGGTCTCCACGTGTGCGCTTTTTATAGTAGCATGACGGGCATCAATTTGATCGAATCTGAGTGACTCGAGCTGATTTCGATGTGCGATTGTGTCCACATTCACTTTTGAATTACAAGGAGGCTGCCCTGGAGCCAGTTCTTGAGTTACATTTGAACTTTCGCGACCGATACTGCCTATTGCACCGCCATGGGCAGTCTGGTCGTTATCAGTCAGGATACGCGTCGGGCCCATGGCGGGGCATTGTCTTGAGCTGCTGCGAAGCGTGATTGTTTCATTGTCGCTAAACAGCGGTCTGTCAAAGCCTTGTGGTTCTGTAGACGACGACTGCACTTTGAATTTGGCTGGAGTGATTCGCTCGTCGTCTTCGCTTAAAAGACGTTTCTTTTCCCAGACACAATCTCGCGACTTCCAAAGTCGTTACCTGGTGGTGCCCAATACTCTAAGAATGCTTTCGCGGCACAGGCTGCTGTTACAGCTGCGTAATCCTGCCACTCCTTGCTCTTGTGGCTATCCGCATAATCGCAGACACCTTTTATGATGACACAAGGTAGATTGTCCCAAACACCAGCACCCTCCATCTCAAAAGCGATGATGCCTTCGCTCGTAGTAATCCTATCGCGGTGCTCGCCAGACTTCATCACAGTACTGGCTGAGCCCATCGTGCCGATATGCACAAAAGGCTTCGGGTTACCCATGCGGAATCGATGGCTTCGATTGAAGCTTCCCTCCGTCTCAAGGACATTGCATTCGAGAGTGTCGCAGCCAGAAGTCGACGCTCTTTCGCATGCAGGACCGCTGGTCGAGTGAGACTCAGCACATATGCAACTGAGAGTGGAAGGGTGTTGGTGGTGCTTGTGGGTGTAAGAAGAAGCAAAGAGCCTATCTCGTTCCACACCAGGATATCGTGTTATGTCGCTGGTCTTTTTTGAAGGTAATCGACCTTTTGAAGGCATTCGAGATTCTGACTAATCTGTTTGTCCAGCTGCTCACGCTCTCGGAGAGTCTCGAGTTTGGCAAGGACAGACCTGATCTCCTGGTTCGGCCTTCCGAAAATGTCCTTGTTTTCGCTTTTTCTCTCAAACCTGTCCGGATATCACTTTCCAAAGTCAAACTCAACGACGGTACTGCTGATGACGATGTCTCCCAGTATGATGGGCGCTCTTGAGGCTGGAAATGGAACTCCGCCACATATCCCAACAACCAACGCGATTCTGATGCCGGTGAAACTAGCTAGCAACCAGGAAGCAACGCTCGAAGCGCTGGTCTTGCCCATCCCAGGCATATGGGCTAAGACGACGTGATGCTGACCAACTCTGCCTGTCGTATATGCATTGGGATCCCCTCGCTGCTTGTGGTAGGCATTGTCATCGTAATGCTCGTCGAACAAGGCGACGATGGGGTCAACCTCCCGAGGTAGCGCGGAGACGATCGCGACCTCGAACTCTGCACATGTCTCGGGTCTCTTCATTCTTCACCTTGAGGGCAGAGGCCGAATCAAGCAATATGTCGCGCAACCGGCAGATAAAGCGCCATCCAGGTGTGATCTGGACAAGCTCCTGTTTGTGCTTGAAAGTGAAGGTTCTCGGTCTTCAGTCCTCGTTGCTATGCGGCTGAGCCACCAATGATCCTCTGGCGTTGAAAGGCTGCATATATGAACAAGCAAGGCGCTTACCTCAGCCGCCATCTCGAAGACCAATCTGTAGTACTCCGACTACATGAAATTATGTCTACTATATCGCTCACGAAAGCAAGGGTCGTGTATCTTGAGTCAGATAGACGAGTGTTGTACGTCCATTCTGACCAGCGACTTACAAGTAGGTTTCTACATCACATGTTTACCCCCTCGGCGCGCTTCTATTTTTAGACACACATAAAGATGTCACAAAGAGTCAGATCGAAGAGTTCGGACATCGACATCTCTGATTGCCTTCAGTCACCAGTGTAAGGCGACAGGTTAATCATCTATCACGTCTCCACCTCGGAGAATCTTGTATGACACAATGCCATCTGGCTTGCGGAACCACTCATGCTTATGAGCAGCAAAGCTCTCCATCTCAGGGGTGGGCATGACTGGAAACATGCCTGTCTTTATGATAGCTTTTCCCGGGAACATCTCTGCCTTGGACATGACGGGACTGGCATCTGTCAGAGCTCTGCATCTCGCCAACTTCGAGCTTTGAGTCAAGTTGGGTACTCACTTGCCATCGACAGAGCAGAAGTATCGAAAGACGGATTTGCCGCTGTTGGTCGACTTGTCTTCGTAATGTTTCAAGGTGCCATCTCGGTCGTTGATATCTACTTGGTCCTCATCTAGGATCAGGTTTGCAGAGACGACTGATCCGGAAGTCTTGCGACAGTTGGCACAGTGACAGAGATGACCGCGCGGTTTCGTGAAAAGTTCTTTGTCCTTGATTGTGACCGTGAGACTGCCGCAGAGACAGTTGCCTGTTATCGAGTCTGCGAATGCAGAGACGTCGTGTCGCTTTGGGTCACCCGATAGCTCCGGCATGTCGATTGTGATAGATGATACCTGGGTCAGGAAGATGGAGGGAAGACCTCGATCGAAGTCTTCCCTTCTAGTGTTATATAAGACAAGACGGTTTTGTCATCCATATCTCCTATGGATTGATCATCTTACCCCACCCTTCGTCTCCGCACACCCCGCCATAGCAGAACAGAGCCATACTGTACCAAGTATCTGCAATCTTTCTACCCCTACCTCACGTGAGATAGATGGGAACAGCTGCACCTACCTACTTTCAGCTTCTATTGATCCCAGAAAGCATAACATCAGAGATGTCGTGAGGTTTGTACCACTGCGAAGCACGATTGATGCCTGCTACAGCTCCGTGAAACCTCGGTAGTCAGGAAAGCATAAAGTGTTCGAAAGATAACCCAGCAAACATCTTATCTAATCTCATCTCATCTTATACATCCAAGATCCAGGTTCGTCGTCGATCAGCAAGCAAGGTTCACGCTCTGATGGTGAAGTGCATTGCTTGGCGCAAAACATCGTCATTTCAGGTTCTCTGGAAAATTGGCTTGTAGCAACCTTGGAATTGACATAATTACATACAATATACCACCACACCTAGTCAAAACAATAAACAACACCGATTCATAATGGCAGACGTACGATCACTGTTACGCAACGAACGCGTATCACGCCGAATAAACCATCCAAACGCGACATACACCGAGTCAGGAAAACTGGTATGCACGGCTTGCAACATCCAGATCAAAACGGAGTCGCTATGGGAAAACCACATCGCAACACCACAGCATGTCACGCGTGCTCAGCAACTACGCACACGACCTCCGCCTCCGCCGCCGACGCAGAGCAAGAAGCGCAAAGCAGGAGGGGATGAAGACGAGGGTAGGAAACGAGTCAAAGCCGTACCAGGAGGTTTCGTGCCGGAAGGTTTCTTCGACGCTACAAATGATGGACCCGAGGAAGAAGAGGAAGAGCAAGAAGTCGCGCCAGTAGCATCTGAAAACGCCATTCCCCAAGAAGAACAACAACAACAGCCATCGCAAGCAGCAGCGGTCGCACCCGTCCCAGATGTGAACGAAGACGAGTGGGCGGCTTTCGAACGCGAAATCGCCGTTGCAGATCAACCCGCGACCACAACCACAAACCCGGGATCAGGAGCCGTCATCTCCGCAGCACCTTTGACAGCAGAAGAGCTGGCGGCACAAGCACGTGAAGAGCAAAGCGCTCAACGAGGCGCAAGAGAAGCGGAGATCGAAGCAGACACCGAAGATGCTGCCAGGGCACTGGAGCAGGAGTTCGACGAAATGGAAGATTTGGACGAGAGGGTTAGGAGGCTGCGTGAGAAAAGAGAGGCCTTGCGTATTTCTAAGCTGCCACCGGATATTCTGCCGGATGCACCTGCGGCACCGCTGCAAAATGATGACTTGGAACCAGATGATGATGACGAAGACGAGGACGATGATGATGATGAATTTGACGATTGGACGTTTGGTGCGAGATAAGGTAGCAAGGCACTCACTCTGATATACCCGCCAACGCTACCATGCAGTTTACGATTCACCTTTCAAGCTATTTTGTCTCATTAACATTAAAAACGATTGGATGCTTTTATCAACAGTCGTCATCTATAGCTCAACAAACCCAAAGACTTCTTGCACGGTATCCTTGACTGACTTCCAAGCACTTCTTTCAGGACCAAAGAAGTCGGTGAACGCTTCTGTCAACACTTCCTTTGTCAGATCCATGTGTCCACCAGTAGCATTCCTGAGGATCAAGCCACCCTTTTCATCCAACTTCTTCAGTCCCAACCAATCTTCCTTGTAGATCGGTCTTTCCTTGAGTGGTGTGACCTCGAGACTGGTTGCGTTGACCTCGGCAAACCAACCACTCTCCTTTGGCAAGACCGTCTTGTCGTCCTCAAAGACGTACATGGCAAACTTCTCCAGCTTGCTTAGTCTCTGCTTGTAGATCTCCGTCTTGTTCTCCCTCTCATTGTTCACGTCGGCAATGAAGCTACTGTTCTCCAGGTATTCTTCCGTAGGCTCTCCATTCGTGCTGTTAACCTCGCGGTAGTACTGTGCGGGAACAATGTTTCCTTGGACCCAGTGGCTGAACGCATTACCCTTGATGGCAGCCATAGCGCCCTTGCAGACCAGGTCCCAGGTTCCGCAGTTCTGGAACTTGGCGATACCGTTGTGCTGACTGCCAAACGTAACCAAACTCCTAACCTCAATACCAGGACATCTTTGGATCAACCCTCTCAAGAACTGTCCGCCTTGTGAGAAGCCCAGAGCGTCAATGCGGGTGACATTGGCGGAGAGGAAAGGGTCCGAGGTCAGGTTCGCGCAAACGCTGTCGATGGAAGCGCTGACGTTGCCAAAGAAGGTGGCGCGAGAATCTGCACTACCGTCTTCAGCGAGACGGATTGGATAAACGTAGGTATCTGGGTGGATCTTGTTGGCGAGTTTAGCGACGGAGGCAATGCCGTCGGCGTCATAGCGATCACCGAGTCCGTGCCAGATTATCAGCGGTAGAGGTGATGAGGACGATGTCGATGCCTCAGATGTGGGTGTAATTGTTGTTGGCAAGGCGGCCACAAAAGGGACGAGTGGGAGGAGAGTGATCGGACGCATCGTTGTCTTCTTTTCTGTACTGTTTCTGCGTGTTTGGATTGAGGATGAAAGATGGAAGGCGATGCTGCAAATAATAACTTGCAGGCGTACGGAGTTAGTGGAGACCGAGACACATGCGCGTCATCGTTTGTCTGGAGACACTGGGGAAACTTTAGTCACGTGGGTTGCTTGGGATTTTAACTGCATTTCATACGGCACTTCTCCACGCTTGAGCATGCATGCGTTCGAACACCACTATCCGCAGCCAGATTTCGATTCATCCTTGTTAACGACTTTCAATAGCCATAGACTAACTATTATACCACACGTCAGGTGAGAGATCGAAGTGCAGCACGACAAGGGATGATGAGAATATGAAAACGATAAACAGTATCTCAATGGCGCGTGTGTCATCAAAGAGTTCCACTAAAGGTCATGATATCGGACTTGATATGCGTATGTACCATAGAGAGCCTCAGATTGCTGAACGAACAGTGGGCTCTCAATGGATGCTTCACAATACAGGTCTTCTTTTGAGACTTATGATAGAAGAACAGATTCGCGTGTGTACCATGGAGAGCCCTAGATGGCTCGAGAAAAAGGGGCTCTCAGTGGATGCTTCGGAGACTTTAAACTGCTGTCAAGATTGATAGTATTGGGGCAGATTTTGGTATGCACCATGGAGAGCCCCTGATAGGTGAGGTTACAACGGGCTCTCTATGGGTGCTCCCGCAGTCCCGCTCAGCTTTTTGAAGTGCCATGGCAGTCTTTCGGGAAGCCACTGTCCCATTGAAGCAGTGGTTATCAAGCTGATGACGTTGACCTAGCGTAAGTCGCTCCTGCTCTTTTGACAGTATTTACCAGACGCGAGCATAAATCCAACGCTTCGTCTGCCTCTCTCTTCTTCTTCCTTTCTCCCAGTACAAAATTACAAGAGCATCGTGAGTCGACTCAGTGCCATCGGATGGTCATCGCTGACTGTGAGAAGCTACAACAGCAGCAATAACAACATCGACACCAAATACAACAACATCAACATCAAGATTTTTTTAAAACAAAAAATCAAATTCTTGTATGTTCCTGTCACTCTATCAACCATCACTTCACTCATTCAGCCATCACTCCACTCATCAGCAATCACTTCACTCATCAGCAATCACTTCATTCATCAGCAATCACTTCGATCATCAGCAATCACTCCATTCATGATCTGTTACATCATCGTTACTGATAATGTGAGCCTGTCTAGTAAAAATGTATCTCCTCACCTGCATCGTTGTCTTCCTCTTCGTGTCGCTGGCCGCTACACTCCCGGTGCCGCCAAGACCATCCAAGCCCTCTCCCACCATCCTCGACACCCCGACCGATCTCGCCATGGCCGCGACGGCCCCTCTTGACAATTCAATAACGGCATCACTCCACGATCTCACAGTGGAGATCAAAGCTCTTCGTGCCGCAATAGAGGCTGGCCCGCCCTCGCCTGGCTTGACCGTGTCGGGGAAATCGTCATACAACAACTAGTTTTATGGTTGTATCTTCGTTTTGTTGGGGGTGGTGGTGGAGAAGGTGCGAGGATGGGCTTGGCCGCGCCGTGGTCGTGTAGCGCGCTGGTGGCGCAGGAGGAAGGCAGCGTTTGTGGCGTGGAAGCGTAACAATTATCTAATAAATACATTGCGTTATAACTAAACTCATTTCCCTTTTCATGTGAATGTGAATGTGAATGTGGGCAACAATCAGTAGACATGGGGCTCTCAACGGACATCCCTCATAGTTAGCTCGTCTTTCTGTGTATCTATGTAGCTATCTACTGATCGTGTGACTACTTGAGAGGCCTGACCAATTTGCGTGATTACGAACCTTGCACTTGCCGTGAATTGCCAACTGTAAGACGAATCATTTGGAACCAAAACAACCACACGAACACACCCGATCGTGTATCGCCATGTTCTTGTTTACCTGACGCCCTGTATGCGTCTTTAGCAAGTTGAACCAATTCAACGTGCATTTCCCACGACGTCTGCGCAAACTCTCAAAATCACACGGGCAACTGTAGTACTCTAGCCCCCGATGGAGCCTCAGCATATGTGCCACGTTCTCGCAGGCCAAGCGGATATTGAGTTTCGACTGGTTCTCACGGGGCATCATCTTGCAAGTGAAGACGAAGTCGGGTTTTCCAGAGAGTAGTTTGTCGTCCGGGGTGATGCCGTATTCGTGCCAGAGTCCATCACAGTCGCTGTTCTTGATGGTGCGAGCCCACCACGCGATTTCGGATGTGGATGTGGCGACCATATGGTGGTACTTCCAGTCACCATACACTGTGTCGTTTGCATCGTTGGAGTCTTGCTGCACCGCCCTCTCCAGCATATTCGAGCCAAATCCAGAACCCACAGCAGAGCCTTCGTTGACGACGGGAAAGGGTGAATTACCATCAAAGCACCGACAAGAACACACCCTGTCATGTTCCTTCATCGCAACACGATGTCTAGGCGAATCATCACCGTAGTTATTCTTCGGACACTTCTTCCGCTTGTCCGCATCCGTCCTCGGCCATCTGAACTCACAGGTGTTGCAGCTGGAACCGTACATGCTTCTATGAAACACCATGGCTTTGGTCGTATCTCTGCAAGCTTTTGCCACCGTTTCCTCGTCGTGACCTGGTGTGGGGAGAACTTTGCAGATGAAGGAATTGCTTGGGGTTGAGATTGTGGGGAGGTTGGAGGAGAGGAGGTTGATGGTGCACTGGTACCAGAATTTGTTGTCGGGTTGGGGTAAGGGACGGCACCAGTGAGATAGACCGTTCCATTCTTGTGACACGGTTGGTAGGTGTTTTGATCTTAGGAGGGAGTGTCTGGTTGATAGGTGTGCGAAGACTTCGGAGGCGGGACGGAGTTGCTGTTGCTGGTTGTCGTTCCTGTCTCCTGATGTTGGGTTGTTTTGATGGGTGGTGCCTAGCGTGTCGTAGGCTGGAGGTAGTGGCTTGCAAGAGCAAGACGGGTTCTCGCGGGCAGCTGAGATGTTGTCATCCATGCTTACAAGGTCTAGATTGTATGCGTTGATATTGACAGAAGGAGAGAAGAAGAGTCGTCTTTCAAAAGGTTACTTGTTGCCTAGACACTAAACACAGACAGGTGAAATCTTAAGAGAATCTCTGCAGTACAAGTACAAGACGAAGAACGGACAGTAAGAGGATGAGCAAGGTATTTGTATTCAGATTTTCAAAAATGAGCAAATTTGCGCGAGGACAGGTTCTGCTTTAAGCTTTAGTGTTGTCACCATCAATACACAACTCTCTCAAAAGATGCTCAGAGAGCTTGGCATGGTTCTCTAGGATGCATTTCCAGGAGACTCCACTCTCGCGCCTGCAAGTGCCATTAAGCTCCTCCAAGGTCCACTGTGCTGCTTTGTGAAGTCGTGTGGGGCAACGTTCTCACGTAGCAGACCTCGTGCTGAGCCTCGAGCCACTCTCTCACGGACAGCGCACCTGACACAACAGCTTGATGCGAATCCGTATTGGCACGTAAGTCTTGGAGTCTTTCGAGGATTGATCGTAACGCAGCTGGCGAATGTCATGTGTCGTGTGCAAGTGCATAGGGATTAGTGACAGACAGCGCCGCTTTGTAGACGTCAGCCGATGTGCTACAGTGCTCGGGCTGTCGTGTATGTCCATCACAGATACGAAGGAAGCGGCGCTGCTCGCTGCTCGCGTAGCGATGGAGCCAGCGGATATTATGCTCGAGAAAACTTGACGTTATCTCGAGATCGGTGAGCTCAGTCCGGACAGGTGCGAGTCGAAGAAGCATGTCATCGATGTAGGTGAGGAAAAGCTTGCGAATGCGGCGTTCTTCGGCCCAAACGCTGGGGAAGTAGAAGCAGTAACCCAACATGGAGACTTTTCCGATTTCAGCCTCGAGACTTTTGGTTTGCAGCAGCGTACGATCCATCTGGTCTGTAATATCCGTCATAGCGGATTGAGTCATGACTCGCGTCCAATTGGCACTCGAGCACATCATATGGAGATGGTTGAGTGAGATGCTGCACAACTTGTCGATCATCTCGCCATGTACAGGGAACCCGTAGGTCTCTGTCCGACTCGACAGCCGCCAGAACGATCTCCAGCATGGCCGTCTGGTTGTCGATGTTCTGGTCGATTTGCCATCCGAACCTTTCCGGTCCGTCTTTGCTGGGGGAGTATTCAAGAAGTCCCTCAGGTGGCAGACAGATGTGATCGACGCGAAGGTAGTGTAACAAAGATGGGATCTGCTGGCATATAAGGTCTTGCACGGAGCTTTTCGTGAGGGCGATCGTTGCGAGTACAAGAAGCGCCGAGCTGATCAATATCCATTTTCTGGCGTGGTAGCCAGTAGTGCGTGAACGGGAAGTGAAGACGGAGAAGTGGAGGCGAGATACACAGTTTTGTTGTTCCTCCCGGCTTGTTAGGAGGTGCTTGTTGGTCGGCAAGGACAGAAGATACTTTTCGAGAGCCAGAGAATTGCTTGATGATGATGGTGCATCGGGAAAGGTGACTGAACAGAGCGGATTTATGTAGCTTACAGCACCTGCCTGGCTTTGTGCTAGTCCCGTGTTAGTCTCAAGAACAGTACTCACAGCTAGCCACTGAAAATGGTGTTGGGCAGGAGGGTTTCAGAGAAGGCTGGGATTGAAATGATCTTGTGCAACAAAACAGCACCTGCAACGTCGCTCGTAATTATTACTGAAACAGAGTGAGCGCGGGAGGTGTGACTGCGACAGCCATGATTGCGCCAGATGTCAATCAGACAGCGGGAACGAGCGACTCTGTGCAGAGACAGGTGGGTAGCTGAAACGATAGGATCTATGTCATCGGATTGACAGATATGGCCGATTGCCACACGCGGCTTCAGCTTGAGACAAGTCAAACAAGGCATGAGCTAGTACCGGGCAGAATCCAGTTGGCAAGCTACGCAGAAACATAGTAGCTGCAGCAGAAAGAGGCAGGACAGTGGTATTTCAATCCTGTTCCTTGCCCATGACGACATCCAGCGCCCTCTTGCCCAGCTCAACGCTGTGTTCCAGAGCAGCCAATTTTGCCATGGCGCTGATCAAGCTGGGGTCTTGACTCTCCACCCTGACCTTTTCTTTCACCCTGACGTCTGTGCCTTTGTAGTTGAAGATTTCGTCTTGCTCGTCGTGGGCAGGGCCTCGTGGACCGGCACCCAGCGCCAGAGCGAGTCTATCGCGCAAACTAAAGCCGGTCAACGAGGCACCGGTGGCAGAGAGGGGCGTCGAGGTACCAGTCTGAGACACTGGTTCAAGGACACGAAGGAGGAGGAGGAGAGCGCCGTCGGAGATGCTGAGGTGGAAGGACAGATTTGCGGGAAGCGGTGGATCAAAGACCTGTTGGTGAAGCTGTCAGCACGGCAGTCTGCATAGTCAGGCCGCGACTCATGTACCTTTTCGTCGGCGGGTTCTGATGTCCACTGCTGTTCCGTATCGGCACCGCCTTTCAAGACAGATTTGGCATCGCGGATGTTGTAGTGCAAGAGAGCGAGTTGACCAGCGATAAAGTTGGCGTCGCCCTTGTCTCCGGTCCAGGCGGTGGCATCGACGATATCCAAGCTTCCGTTTATCAGAGTCCTGACGTCTGTGATTTGTCTCAATTGCAAGGCCGGAGCGGTGGGAGCAGTCGAGACGGAGACTTTGTAGGCGGGTTGACCGCGTGGGGGAGGTAGAGAAGCGAGACGCAGTTGGACGTCGCCTTTGGTGATGTTGCTGCCATTGCGTGTTACAAAGCCTTTGAGGGCTTCACTGCGGTGTGTCGAGAGCGCAAGGGTGCTGCCTGATTCTTGAGGAGACAAAAGGGCGCTGCATTCTTCCAGGCCAGACTTCAAGCTCGCAAGGGTTTCTTGGAGTGCTGTGAGGAGCCACGAAAGTTCGCGTTCTCGCGTAGACGTCGTATATGAGTCGAGAGTTGACGGGGGTGTCGAGGCAGGCAGCGGAGGCCACAGGATCGTCGACATTCTTTCTCACCAACACTTTGTTGTATATCTCCACATCTGCTCTCTTCGAACTTCGTTGTTGTCCATGTCGACGCTCTCTCGTCAGCCGTCACGTCCAAGCTCTGATCGCCCTCCACATTCTTGACTCGGATTTGGAAGCAACACAGCGGACACTGACTAGGTAGGTACAGTAGGTTGGCCGTTCGCTTCTGCTCCGTCTTTCTCGCAGCACGGGGGTGTCAGAATCCACGAGGGTCTCTCAGTTTATGCGCTGAAAGCCCAGTACCTCAAGACATATCTACTGAGAGTCTCGAATAGTCAGGCTAGGTGAGGGTTTTCAACGGACCAGGTACATGTGGTTGCAGTCTTTTTGTATAAAGATGAACCGTCTTGAAGGCGTGGTGTTTACGGAGACCCTCATCGATCTCGACACCCCCGTTCAGGCACGCCTGGACATGAACATGAACCGGTCGCCCAAGAACGGCACGAGAACAGCGTTCGCTTTGGAATCTGCGTTGCGCTGGCACTGCTCATGTCCATGGATACAATTCCCGTCAATGTACCATCCCCGGAACCTCTCCGCACAACAGACACCTGGCCAACACCCTCTACACCATGGCCCTTGCGGTCGCCAGCGACTCCGCAATCGCACGCCCCATCCGGTACCCTCAAACCCAGCAGGCAAAATCCACTTTCTTGGAACGATGACATGCAACGTGCCTTCGTCGAGGTTCTCGTCAGTCAGAAGCAAAAGGGCCATCAGGCTGGTACCGGATTCAAGGAAAGGTCCTACAACCTCGCCATCGACGCCATAATGCCCTACACCCCCATAAGTGAGCAACCTTTGCTCAACATCCCTCGCCTTATTACAAAATATGAGAATCTCAAGCGTGTGTGGAAGGCCTGGATGACCATCACAAGTCTCCCTGGGTGGAGCATTGATGCGCGAGGACTTCCCAAGTCTTCGCCTCAGATCATGGACGAGTACTATAAAATTCACAAAGACGCGAGGTCGTTTCGAGCCCGCCCTCTCTTCATGCAAAACGAGCTGTATTATCTGTTTCAAGGACACATCAACACCAAAGACAAGACCGCCGCCGTACCAACACAAGACACGCCTGTCTCAAGGGTCGTCATGCGTGCCGAGGCGCATGAAGCGGCGGCGGCAGCAGCAGCAGCAGCCGCCACGGCAACTGTGCAAGAAGTGCTCGATCCAGTGCTGGATGATCCCATGGATGACATGAGTGAGTCGGATAGCCGGAAACGACCAAGTGACGATTCGACCAGTGATAGCCACCGCCATCATAAGGCCAGAAGGAGGGAAATAGATGATTTGACGGTCGAAATTCGAAGGGGCATCGACCTGATCAAACAGGGAAATGACTTACTCCATGCCAAGCACCAACGCTCTCCTGAAGCAACCTTGATGGCTGCTATCAACCAGTTTGACGAAAGGTATGCTAATGAGCTGGCCATGGCCAAGCAGCTGACAATCTTGAGTGCTCTAGCAGAGAAAAATAATGCTCTAATCTTCTTGTTGTCGACTGAGGCACGGCAGAGGGCCCTGATGTTGTCGTGGCTCTGACGAGTAATGCCTGCACGAGGGTGTCAAGAAATCATGAGAGTTTCTTGCAAACACAGTGCCGTTTGAAACGACGTATCTATGTACAGAGAGACCTGTTCTCTTGAAGAGGAGTCCATTGAGAGCCCCGATTCAGGGATCATATCAAGAGCTCTCAATGGGTCCCCATACTATAGTCTTGGGCTTTCTGTAAGTAGATACGTCTTTTCAAATGGCGTCGTGATTGCCCAGATCCTAAATGAATCCTGACACTCTCGTGCTGTCTGCCTGTGTATCACGTTCCAACAAGGAAGCGATTCCTTCTATGTATATACCCTTGTTCTCAATAGTACCTTTTCCAGGAGAGCAGACTCTTTGAATTGTCTTATCTGTGTGTATTGGTCGCTGACAATCCTGGCTTGGAGTAATGTCAAGTCAGCTCTTCATTTGTGAGAATGAGAAATTGTAACACAATCATAGGGGCTGGTCATTCAACTTCTTGCAATTCCTTTACTTTTGCAGTTCAAACGTGTATTCCAAGTATCATGGTCAGAAGAGACCAATTCAAGATTTCCACCCCCAAAAGTTCCAAGGTTTAGTTTGATCAGGCACGCTTGACCTCCCACTTCATCTCCTTGATACTGACTTCCTCATTCGCCTTTTCATCGTAATCGTACCAATCTCCCTCAGACAAATCAATAGCATCGAATTTCGTGTTCGATTCCAGACCAGTAGCCTGCCAATCTCCCTGCTTGTGCGTCAGGAACTGTCTCGATATCACATTCACAATGAGTTAATTCAAATCATACCTCGGGCTTGAATTCAACAAACTCCAGACCTCTGCAGTCAATCTCGATGATGTTTTGCGTGCGTTTCTTGGGATGGTCTTGCTTGGTGTAGGCTTTAGGCGCAGTCTTGATGTTTGCAGAATGCTCACGCTGCAATTTTCCTCCGATTAGTCTTCACACGCCCCCAGAACCGGATTTTTTTCTAAATTGATGGGGATTATACCGTGCAGTTCTTGCATTTCCAGACAAAGTTGGCCTCGCCTCTGCTTCCGGAGAGTTCATTTTGCTCCTAGTGGTCGATGTGTGAGATGATGGATAAGGGTGAAAGGGCAAGGGACTAGACTTACGAATCTGCTCACGCTGACCCAGTTGGGATGGATTTCACGGCAAGAAGTGCATTGCACCTTGAAGGTGTACCAGAAAGGGCTTTCGTCTGTGTCGATGGGGATGAGGTCGTTGACGCTGTTTGTGATGTTGGAGTTTTTTCTTTCGGATGGGGAGGAACGTGTGAAGAGATGAAGGACTTACCCTTCTAGTTCGGCGGTAAGGGCTAGAGCCAACATTTTGTTTGATTATGGTATGGTTTTACCCGTCGAGATAGTTTGTTGCTGCAAGATAGAGGAAGAAGCACACGAAGGCGGGGCGGAGGGATGCCAAGCCTGATGGCGGGGCATTTCATTCGAACAAAACCCTTGGACGTCGTCCAGACCACTCAAGTCTGGACCAATTTGTTGTTTTTGGATTGGAGAATAAAGCTACTAGCTGAAGAGGCATTGCTCTGACCATCCGTCACGACAAAATCCACGGCCAATTCGCGCAATTTAAACGTAGTTGCTGCCTCGTCCCGTCCAGGCGTCATTGCCTCGAGGCACGGAAGGAAAGATATAGAAACACTTTTTGGAAATGTCTGATAGCGATGATTTGATCGATGTTTTCCCAAAGCAACATACCATAGATGAACTCGACACGCTCCCAGTTCTTGACAGCTCTAATTGACCGACTTAGGACAGACAACTTCGATTCATCTTGATCAAGCACGGCTTGCGCTATCTTCTCTCAGGACAGGTAGAAGCACCCACTACTGGACCCGAGAAAGCTATCTGGGCACATAGACAAAAACGGGTTTGTACAGCAATCAGAACAAAGCTTCTCAGAACAACGCGGAATAAGACGGAACACATTGAGACTGTGACGGCACTTTTGGATGCCCTTCGCGAGAGGCACAAGCTGCGCGATTACCATACGATTTCCGTTCTATGGAACAGACTCATGGACCCTCGACTGGAACCTGGAATGACGGTTGCTGACTGTGCGGTCAAGCTACTTCATATTCGCGCTGATCTAATGGAGATCGATCCCGAGCTCAACTTGCATTTCACTTTCCTCATACAGACATTTCTTCGTGGCCTAGACAGCAGGTTCGGCACGTTTCGGATGATGTTACCAGCGGATTGCACAACCTTTCTCTCAGAAACAGACCTACGCGACTTCTGGTTTAAACTTGTGGATGCGGCAATAAAAGCTGAAG
Organism: Dothideomycetes sp. NU30; assembly: GCA_026013035.2. Taxonomy (NCBI): domain Eukaryota; kingdom Fungi; phylum Ascomycota; class Dothideomycetes; species Dothideomycetes sp. NU30. Next base: position 13,968 of record BSBH01000086.1, on the reverse strand, counting down.
CCGTCATACGTTACAATGAACGGGTCGAGGCAAGTGCCATGCAAGCCCCCTATTGTGAACACTGCAGGAAGATGTACTACACAAAAGACACATGTTGGAAGCTCAATCCGGCCTTGAGGAGAACGACAAAGCCTAGGCCTTTCAAGAGGAAAAGACAAGAAGATTACATATTCTAGATGAGCATACTGATTCCTGTCCAAGCAGATACTGATTGTCGTTACACATTGCTCAAGATTCCAGGAACCTCAGCGTCTAACATAGCAATCAATTCGTGCCAGACTTGCTTCCCCAAGAGACGACCCCCGTCACTGCAAACAAGGGGCGAAGGTTGCGAAATACAATCGTCAATGATGTACTCTCCCGTACTCTCAGGCATGGCAGCTGCGTTGACCAAGGTTCTGCTTCCAACCTCGATCTGACGACCCAAAAAGGCATTGAAAACGACGGGCGTCATACCCAAATCCTTGATCAGCTCAGTCTTGCACATGCCGGGAGTTACACAGTTGATGACAACAGGATACTTGTAGCGATTAGGAATAACCTCTCGAGTAAGATGGCGCAGAGCCAATATCTGAAGCAGTTTGGAAACGTAGTAACGATCCCGCATGTCTGTCGCAGACTCGTCATCCAGAGGACCAAAGATGTTTGGTTCTGCCTTCTGTGGATACTTGGCCCAGTGGTGTGTTTCTGATGTGACAATGCTGAGGATGGGTTTGTGACCATTTGTCTCGGCTGACTTGCGCAAGGTAGGGAGCAGCAGCAGAGCCAGCATGAACTGTGAAATAACATTGACAGTTATGTGACTTTCATGACCTTCGGCGAGGACAAAGGTGCCTTGGCAGATTCCAGCATTCTGCACGACAACGTCGAGACGAGACAAAGATGAAGCTCGTTTCGCAAAGGATTTGATGCTGTCGTACGACGAGAGGTTGAGCTGCCAGGTTTCTACGACACCAGTGCGCTTGGTCGACTGCTCAATCTGTTCCTTTGCTGCTTTGCCCTTGTCGAGATTGCGGCAGGCCAAGATCAGCTTGTCGGCGCCTAGTCGCACAAAATGTTGAGCGGCCTCGAAGCCGAGGCCAGTGTTTGCGCCTGTGACAATGATAGTCTGGCCATTGAAAGAGTGTGTTGGATACTTGGGTGTGTACAGGAGTTGAGACTTGAGGAATGCCGGAAAGCTGGCCATGATGACGACTTGATTGCTCGTATGCTCAGACGTGGCTTTTCTGTCTACATGGCCAGAGAAGACCTAGAAACAGCTATATATAATCTGCTATCAAGGACGCAAGACGGAGTTCCGTGTCTCCATTCCTTGGCCATATTTTGAGTTCGAGGAGTCATGCTCGGCGATTGCGGCGATGAACTCGAAGATCTGAAGATTCCTGCTTCACTCAGGATGCTCGTACCAAAAATACGAAGATATCGCAATCAGCTCGAGAACGCAACAGGACAAGTGCATGGTTCAACGATGCAGGACGGAGTTCAAGGAGATGAGTTGCGGAGCTCAACAACGACGTCATGGATTAAAGTTGGCATCACCCCACCATACCGTCGTGGGAACTACTGTTCCTGACATTCCAACCTTATTCATTGTTACACAACCTAAATTATTATACAACGAAAGGAAAGACCGAACAGCATGGGACTTCTCAGCAAATTCAAGTCAGAATTCAAGTCAGCAATCGGCAACGATGGCGGCTCGTTCCCAGCACAACAACAACCATCACAAATGCCTATAACAGATCAAGCATCAACTATCCAAGCCCCCACACCTACAGACGTCCTTCGCTACCGCTATCAACACGGAACAAACCTAGGATCGATATTCGTTCTGGAAAAATGGCTTACTGCTAGCATGTATCAAGAGAAAGCCGATTCGGCTGAATTGGCTGCCGTGACGGGGAACATCAAAGCTATGGGTCTTGATGCCGCCCGTGAGAAGTTTGAGAAGCATTGGAATGAATATGTCAGTGATGCTGATATTGATTGGCTTGCCAATGAAGCGCACTGTAAGAAGTCTCCCTTCTTCAGGTGATTCTGGATCGACTGACGTTTCGATAGGCACATCTGTTCGCTTGCCTATTGGCTATTTCACCCTGGGACCTGCTTACTGTCACAAAACACCCTTTGAATCATCCTCTGCTGTGTATCAGAATGCATGGCCCGCAGTGAAGAGACTTGTCGCTCGCCTCAACGACAAAGGTATTGGAACTCTACTTGACCTCCACGCGTTGCCTGGTGGAGCCAACAATGGCGATCACTCAGGCACCAACAGCGGCAAAGCAGAGCTCTGGCGTTCAAAAACCAACCTGGATCTCGCAGCACGTTGTCTCCTGTTCATTGCTCACGAAGCCAAACAGATGCAAGGAGTGACTGGCTTGCAACTCGTCAATGAAGCTGAATGGGATGCTCATGGCATGTACGGCTGGTACGACCATGTTATTGGCCAAATCGGTGGCATTGACAACACCCTTCCCCTTTACATCTCAGACGCCTGGAACCTCGGACCAGCCATCGGTTATATCAACGGCAAGAACAGCTTGCATGCCGGAAACGCCAATCCAGTCATCATCGATACGCACCTCTACTGGGCCTTTACCGACGAAGACAAACGCAAACACCCCCAACAAATTGCTCAAGAAGCCAGATCCAAACTCGGCGAACTGGACGGTCACTCCGGAAGCGTCGTTGACCACGGCGCAGCCCAAGTCGTTATCGGTGAATACAGTTGCGTCCTGACCGAAGACTCGTGGAGCAAAGCCTCACCCCACGAAAAAGAAAACCTGGTACGGGAATTCGGACAAGCGCAAACGCAAAGATATCAAGAGAAGACTGGAGGCAGCTTTTTCTGGACGTATCGTATGGATTGGATGGATGGCGGCGAATGGGGTTTCAAGCAACAGACCAACAACCATGCCATTACTGCACCCAACAATCTGACTCTATCTCACGACGACATTCGCGGTCGAATTGCACATGCGCAATCCCAAGTCGATAACAAGTGCGGTCAGACATTCGGTTCTCACTGCCAATACTGGGACTCTAATCACCCTGGCCAATACGAACATTGGCGCTTTGAGAATGGTTGGAAATTGGGCTTCAACGACGCGATGACGTTCTTCGGTATGAGGGCGAATGGACATCTGTATGGTGCCGGGGGTGACAAGATTGGTATGTTGGATATCTGGGTCAAGAAGAGGATTGTTGAGAGTGGACAGGCTGGCAAGTGTTTGTGGGAGTTTGAACAAGGGTTCCGCCAGGGTGTTCGTGATTTCTACGAATTGACCGGTGTCTAGGCTGGTCTAGCATCCTCTTGACTCGATGGTGGCTTTCATGTTATCATAGCCAGACTACCTAAGTTACATTCATTAGAAAGGACGGTTGCATCGTGCGTACGATTGTTGCGTGTACATTGTTCAAGCGTGTATCATCTCTGTATCATGTCTATCTCATATAGATCTACACTTGACTAGCCAATCTCCTACAAGCATCCATCAAATCCTCCTTCAAATCTTCGAAATCCTCAACGCCGACACTGACGCGCAAGACCCTGGGATCAATCTTCGCATCGCTCATCTTCCTCCACTCGATTAAACTCTCCACACCACCGAGACTAGTCGCATGATGGAACAATTCCAGATGACTGGGCAAGGCCCTCGCATATTTCTCTTCGGTCGTCCACAGCGCGAAGACGGGGTTGAAACCACCGGGCATTTGCTTCTTCAACCATTCTTGGTCTTGTGCTTGCAGGGAAGCGTGTTGGATTTTGCCGATGACTTTTTGCACGACTTTGACGTCTTCTTGAGGTCCTTGGCCCGAGAGTAATGAGGAGAAGTGTTGGACTAGAGAAGTGGCGGATTGGGATTGGCGCAGGATGCGGAGTTCGAGGGTGCGGATGCTGCGGACGCCTAGCCAGCCTTCCAGACTTCCCATGACTGAACCTAGACAGACGCGTTCGTCCCACATGGCCCAGTACTCCTTTTTCGCATCGGGGCGGGCGGGGTTGATGGAGATGACACCACAGAGCATGTCGCTGTGACCGCCAAAGTATTTCGTGCCGCTGTGTAGGATGAAGTCTGCACCGCAGGCGAAGGGGTCTTGAAGCGGTGGGGGAGCGAATGTGGCATCGACTGTCAGGACAGCACCGCGGTCGTGAGCCCATTTTGCATATTTGGCAATCTCGTAAGCCTCTCCGGAGGGATTCAATGGTGTTTCCAAATGCACGACATCTCCCTGGCCCAATTCACCCCAGGCGTCGGGGTCGTGAAGGTCGACGATCTTGCAATTTGTGAGTTTTTGGTAAATCTTGAGGACGCCGTGGCAGCCGTGGTAGCCTTCACCGATTGCGACTAATTTGGGTTGTAGAGCGATCAAGAGGGCGTGGAAGGCGGCGAGACCGGAGCCGTAGACCAGTGAGGGCCCCTTGAGGAGTTGGGACAGGATGGTTTCAAAGCGGGATGTGTTTGGGGCGGCTTCGCGGGAGTAGATGGGAATGTCGGCGCCGGAACCGGGTTCGCGGTGCGCCATCTGATCTTGTTAGTGTTTTGGGTTTCGAAAGAGCGGACAGACGAGGTCATCGACGTACGACGTCTTCCATGTTAAAGGGCGTCAACTTGGAGGGGTCGGAAGGGTAGCGAAAGGTCGTCGAGACGTGCATGGCGGGGGCGACGTCGGTCGAGCTGTTGAGAGAATCGTCGGCATGGACGGCCAGCGTCGAGACCGAGTACTTGTTGCTGTCCATGATCCTTGCAAATGTCCTTGTCGATTTGACAATTGATGTTGGAGGAATGGTTGTTGGTGGAAAAGAAAAAGATGGACATGGAGATGGCGGGGCGGGCAAAACAGTCACTGACTCGAGCTTGAAGCTCCAGAACTCGGTCCGAACTGCCGAACCGTCCGGAGCGGATGCCGATGCTGGAGGTGCGCCCTGCTACTGCAACAGAAACGCTCCTGCCACTCTCTTCTTTTACCAAATATCATTTCGGTCTCAGTTGGACAAGAATGAGAGCCAGCCTTTCTGGGCAGGTGCAGAAGCCTGAACTTGTTGTTCTTGCTTGGAACCGTTCACGATCGCCTTCGGCTTCAGCTCGTAGATCCATGTCGTGCCAACGTGCTTTCTGCGCTCCTCGACAATCTCGAGACCGCTCTCTTCAACAATCTGGCCAATATCTCGATTCCACCAACAGCCGTGCTTGTCGGCATGCTGTGGCGCGTGAGTGTCGAGTATCTCGTTGAGCCAGGCATAATAGCTGCGACCATGCTCTAGCAACAGAATCCTGGCATCCGGATTCGTATGATCGAGATGATTTGACAGATTCTTCAGGAGTTGGACTGGTGCAGCTATGCTGCAAAGACCCATCGTCTGCACAATCGTATCATATCCCTTCTTCGAACCTGAACCGCTGGTGGTGTCAATTGGAGGAGCAGGCATCTCAGTCGTGCAATCTCCCTGCATGAACCTGACAGGAACATTATCAAAGACCTTGCCGGGATTGAAAATGTCCCACTTCTTGCGACTTTGCTCGACCATCTGCTCACTCAGATCAATGAGTGTCAAGCTCTTCATCTTGCCAAACTTGTAGTAGGCCAAGTTTCTCGCCGTACCTGCGCTGACTTCCAGCACGTGTCCTTGGGCCATGTCGGCCATTTGTTTCCTCGCCTTGTTGATGCCGCCCATCCACTCGGAGAAGTTGACTTCTGTATCGAATCCTTGGGCTGTTTGATCATAGACTCCACTGACATCTTTCTGCACGGCAGGGGAATGGTCGACAATTCCCTCGGACGTCCTCTTGTAGGATATAAATACCTGAGTACCGTAGAAGCCCAGGCCGAGAGCTGCAGCAGCCATTCCATACATGCCGATACTTCTCGCCACGCCTCGTCTTTGCTCGAACTTGGGCTGGCCGCTGCGAGGTATGTTAAGTGGAGCTGCTGATGGCGGCGCACGCATGGCCGAGGGTCGAGGTGTGTAGCTCGTCTTTGGTGGAGGTGTCTTTGCATTGTTCGCGAGCGCATCATGAACCTTGGTCGGTTGCCGGGCATGATAAGGTCCAGGTCGTTTTGGAACGGCCTTCGGGATTCCTCGAGCCATGGTGCAAGTATCGATACTGGAGAAATTATTGTCCTTGACGTGATTGTCACCAAGTATGCGACTACAGTACAGTACGCTACGAAAATGCTCGGACAAGCCTTGTGGCACTCCCGAGATCCGTTGTGGCTGAAGCTCAAATCGTGGCTGAGGATGTCAAAGAAACGTTTTCTAATCGATAAGCGACTGCATCACTACACCCACCTATTCCACATGCAATATAACCCATCCGTTCCTTGTGGTCACACACAACATGCAAAATACATATCTCTAGCGTAGCAAACACACTTTCTGCCCCCCTTGTCTCTGCCATAGCTCACAGGCCATACTTGGAAGATGCTGATCGATCATTTCAAGCAGTATGTCATCCTTGAAGGGTCCGAGCTGCTCGAGAACCCACTCCTTATACCATGTTGTGCAACTTGTGCTGCTTTTCCTCACCGATGCTTCTAGATCAATATATATTTCTGCAGCAACGTCCTGTGAATTGCAGAGCAGGTAGTCATTCGAATGCCTTGTTTCACTTCTCTTTGGAACTCTTCTTATCTCTCCTTCGCATTGTTGCAAAGTTTTGATTCCGAGAAGGGTACAGTTTCCGTCCATTGCCATCTGATGCAATCCAAGAATTGACAGACATGTACAACGGACATCTCCCGAACCCACGGAGAAGACATCACTTCGCCATGCCTTCATCTAGATATCATTATACACATGGGGAAATTCCCAGGCTGACCATGGAACATACATCTGTTGCTCAGATCGTGTCTACAGTCTGCGGCTTTGGAGAACAGTTCAGAGGCATGTCTAAACTGACGGGATGCGAGAGCTGGGAACAATGGAGTATGGAGCTGTACGTCGCCGCCACCTTTTCTGGCTCACAGCGTCTTCTCGAGGTTAGTTATCGCAAGCCCGAACTGCTTGACGAAGACGCTCCAGCGTTGGAATACAACGAGAATCTGAAAAGATACGCCATCTGGGAGCAAAGAAATGAAATGTTGCTGGCGGCCATGTTGAGGTACTCGGACAAGAAATTTCATCACCTCGTTGTTTCCGATCGGCATTGGTCTGCTTTTCAAGCTCTCAAGGCTTTGCACGACTTCTGCATGCTGAATCGGCCTGCATCGGACCTTGGAAGATCGCCCATGTCTGCCATTAACCTCAGCAACATTTCCGATTCTGGCTTTAGTCAGACTCCCTCTTTGCAAGAGCATGATGCCAGCATCCATGACAGTTCGGTTGGTCTTACGTCCGAAAACGTGAGGGAAACTGCGAACCTGGTCTCATCTGGCGCAGCGTCTCGGCAACAGACCGTTACCACATCTGGTGCAGGGCCTGGAGCGCGAAATAGATCTGGTGACCACGGTAACAGAGTCAATTCCCTCTTTCAAGAAATACAGCAAACGTTGAATCGACCTCGACTTGATGAGGTCAAGGAAGAAACCAATACTTCCGAGCCTGTTGCGCGAATTGGAGAACCGAATATTCACGAACCTGTTACCCGTATTGAAGAAGCGAAAACTCCCAGACGTGCCGCACGTGGGCGACGACAGAAACCCTCAGAATCAGACGTAGAAGCTGGACCTTCTCGACAGGGAACAAGCGTCCCCACACGAAGACAAGTGGTACGCCTCCCAGAAAGTTATCTCAAGGAATTGAGAGATGCACAAAACATGAAAGCAGAGAAGAACATTGTGAACCAAGATCATCCAGCACGAGCTACCACAAACGAGAGGGATGGTTTGTCACAACGTCGTCCAACACCATATGTCAAAAAAGAAGAAGAAGAAGAAGAAGAAGAAGAAGAAGAAGAAGAAGAAGAAGTTCCGGATGATCCTCACTCAGCAATATATGCAGAAGAAAAGATGGATACTACAGATGAAGACCAGCCCGCTCAAGACACCGAAGACGAGAGTGACGTTTCTGATCAAGACCAGTCACCACAAGACGCTAACAATTACAATGAAATTTTCGAACTTGGTACTAGTGATGATGAAGAAGAAGAAGAAGAAGAAGAAGAAGAATACGTTCCTGAATACGATCCAGCCTTGGAAGAGAGCAACGCCCCCCAATACGACCCAGCTTTGGAAGACATGATCATTCCCGAGTTCACCGTCCGTGGGGGAAAAGTCCACAATGTCGAATCCAGTACAATTGCCGGACCTTCTCCAGCCCTTACCGAAAAACGAGTCCTCCGCAATCGAGTCGTGGCCAAAGATCCCGAACCTGATGCAGGCACCGATTCCTTGTTACGAAAGCAAGAGCGCGAAAGTGCCCGCATAGCACTAGTGGATGAGTTTTCACGCCGACATCAGAGGGAACAAAAACGGAAGCGGCGTCGTGTCGAGGTCGACACGGATGATGGACCCCCAGTCAAAAGACTCATGGACAAAATTAGGAAGAACAAACGATCGGCTTGTGATCCTTGAGGGTCTTTTTGAGTATGAGGTTTTGTTTTTTCTTTCCAGGCCTGCTGAGTTTGCCTGAATCACGACTTTATTGATTTTTCACGCTTTGGATGTCGGAGATGAGATGCTCTCTTTCTTTTTCACTTTGGCAGCAATCAACGATGTTCCATGACAGGATGAATGTATGTATTCTGTTCAAACCTCTAGATAGATATTAGCACAACGAGGCAACTTAAAATGTAAAGATCTCAGTAGACCTCATTGTCCCTTCTTTCAATTTTTTCATCACCTTTTTTAACCGCGCCCTAGAACAATCTTCATAAACGTGAGTCTTTCTGGAGCAGATCGACGGCTTCCTTGGCCATTCCCCTGCAGGTATCGTCAGCTCATCTGCTCCAAAGAGTGTTCAATCACGAGGAGTAAGCAGAAGAAGAACATACCAAGAAGCTTGATAGCCAGTACCTCCGGCACCATAGCTATGTATGACCAAATCGTCACCAAACATTTCCCTCTCCACCCTCGGACCTCCCTTTCTACTCGCTGCTCAAAATCATTAGCCTTCCACATGTCCTCGACAGAATGTCACAAAGTGTTCTCAACGGGAATGTCGGGATAAAACTCACGTCTCAAGCCCACGCCATGCCAAATAACTTTCAAATCCTCGGGCTTGCCCAACTCCTGCGCCAACGCGCAACACCTCCTCTTAATATCCTCTGCAAACTCCATATTCACATCCCCATTCCACTCATTATCGATCCTACACCCACCTAACACAACACCACCGTTTTTGCCCCGGGGAAATACGTATGTGGTATCACCATGCACCCTCTTCGGCGACCTGAAGTACATTTTCGTTAGAGGGGAAGACTTGGGGTTTTCTACCAGTAGGATTTGGCCGCGGGTTGGGTAGAGCGAAGTATCTTTGACGTCGGAGAGGGAGAGGGAGCCTAGGCCTGTGCAGTTGAAGTAGGCTGTCGCTGAAGGGTGGGAGGAGATTAGTTCGGACAGGGAGGAGAAGATGCCGCGGTGGATCTGTATGTTTTGACGGCGGGCTTCGTTTTGTAACCTTGTTTTGTTCTTTCATCAGCATTACTTTTTTTTTCCTTTCCCACATTTATATTTGTCCATTGGTATGCAAGGACAGGATATGGTGAAACAAGTCTGCTGAGAATGAAATATGAAGATAAGAAGGAGTGATAAAGTGGGAGGAAAAAAGATAGAAATGAAGGAACGATAAAACATACCAAGGTAGATATACCTGAACATCGACGACAAAACTACCCATCTCAAACCCAAACCTCGCACCCTCGGGCACCTCTTGCCTCTCCAACCACCTCAATGCCCCCAACCCTTCATACCAAACCTTGCCCGTCCCCTGACTCAACACCCCGGCGTCCTTTATCTCGCTATCAAATACAGCTTTAATACCCATACTCCTGACACCCGTGACCTCGGCATCTTTACTCAATTCCTGGAATTTCTTGTAGGTCACTAGATCCCAGGATTCTTGACGGCCGTTGTCGGTGGCGGTGGAGAGCCAGTTTGCACCTGCCCAGGCCGAGGCGTAGGTGTGGGAGTGATCGCCGGGGAGGTATTTGGCTAGCAGGGTGATGGTTGAGTTGGGGTAGCGGGAGCGGAGGTGGAGGGACGTTGTTAGGGCTGTCACGCCGGCGCCTAGGATTATGAAGGTCTGTGGCATTTTTGTCTTGTTTGTTTGTTTCTATGATATTTATCTTTTGTTTTAGATTGGATGTTGGTGGATTCCAATTGGATGGGTGATGCTGGAAACGCATCGAGTTGTGGTGGGAGGCGTAGATGATATATTGCATGAGTCATGGGCAAGATGTGGTCGTTGTTGATAAGCGGGCAACCTCGGCCAAGGTCGCCCCTCTCGTACTGATGTCTGAGTTCTTAATTGTGGCATTCAATTGCTTGTATGATCATATTATGATATGTATTTGATTATCGTATGCATAACATTGCAAAAGGGGGGTATCTATGGTGAATGGAACGTCAAAGAGGGTACATTAGCAACATTGACCGAGATCGTTGTCATGATCAAGGATCAAGCACAATCAGATCGGGCACCGGAGGACCAACGCCTCTCAACAACACCAAAGTGTTCCCCGTCTGAACAGCAGCCCCAAGCTTATCAGAAAAGTCGAGTAGTTTACCGCCTTCGACATGGAAGACCCTCAACTTATCCTCCTCTCCGCCGCCACGATTGTTCAGGTTCTCGACTTGCAGGGCCTTGGCAGCCATGTCCAACACTCTGCCCACACTCCACTCGGCTGAGTAGAAGAACTGGCCCGAAGGTTGTTTTGCAGATAATGTCTCCTTAGAAGCCTCAACGTTGATATAGATGCGCTTCTCCGAAGGCACCTTGGCATCACCCTTGGCATTGCGTTTGAGGTCGGCCGTGGCGCGTACTCGAGCAGCAGCTGACGACGGCTTTGAACTCGATGCCATGCTCTTTTGCTTGGCTTGTCCCCATGCCCGCAACTTTTCCAGCGCATTCAATCCTTTTTGCTTGTTCGAAGAGGCGCCTATCGGTACGAGCTTGGCGCAGTTGTGTGACTCTCCCAGGCGGTGTTTCAGACAGTAACTCCGATTGCAAGAGGGGCAGTGGACGCCTGGTACAAGTGCCGTGTTGATAAGGGTCTTGCAAGAGGGTTCAGAGCATTGCGATTCGTGTGTGAGAACATTTGGTTTTGGTGAGGATGTAAAGTTTGATCGATTCTGGTCGGCGCGTGATCTTGCCCATGCGCCGGCATGGGGACAGGAATGAGCGGTTTCAGTGCGGTGGTCGAGGCAGAAGTTGCTGGACAGAAGTTAGTAGTGGTTCAAGAAGCGACAGGAAAGGAAAGATCGTACCCTTTGCAGCTCTCACAGCGAAAAGGAAGGAAATCAAGTTGGTGGCAGAAGGTCATCTGGCAGTGAGCGCCAATGGCTTCAACGTCGGCAGTGGCCATGGTGGTATAACTCTGTTCGGGTCGAGGTTCGGGGGTGCGTGAGGAAGACATGACGGCGAATACGCCCTTTTGAATCCGGCAAGAGCAAAGGCAACAGGATGATACACGACACACAAAGATGCTTACGCCAGCAATCTGAGGCGGCGGCGGCGAGAGAAGCTTCGGGAATGCATGACTTATTAGTTGGGTTGTTTGGCATGTGACAAAACATCAGAATCTGGGGTTTTCTCCGACATGCCGACGTCTGATCTGCCCTTGCAGCTCGGCACGCCAAAAAGTTCCTTCCGAGATCTGATGGTCAATCTTCAATCTTGAATTGATCGACACGACTGCCATCTTTGTGGGTGCTGCTTGCCAGATGGGATAGTGACGACCACGCGACTACCGTTCGAAAGCACATCAATCCGCACTCTTCCAAAATTGCCACTTTCCCACGAATTGGCCGAGCTGCAGTCGGCAAGATGCACTCGGCGTTGACTTACCAACCCGTCGCAAAATGCTCGGTATGTCACTCGACGACCATGAAAATCATAGACTGCAAGAGCTGAGGAAAGGACAAAGGTCACGAGAGCCCGCGCGGCCACACTACAACTTCCTCATGGACCCGTACCACTCCCAATATTCATGCCAGTAGCCACTCAAGCGTCGCTCAAAGGCCTGACACCGCATCAATTGGAAGAGACGAGCTGCCGTTTGTGTTTAAACAACACCTACCACTTGTAATACACATCGGAGTATGTTCTCGATCTTGGATCATTGGTCTGACCCGTATGCCAGAGGATTGAGGCCAGGTCAAGCCACTCTTGATACCATCGGAGGCGCCCACAAGCTGCAATCATGGCCACACAACATTCTGACAGGTACAACATCAATCTCTTGTCTGTCAATTCCTTGAACATGCATTGACGCCATGCAGATAGTGGAGGGTGTGTCTAAACTGCCTGCCTCGGTCAATTGCGCCAGTCAACTCACTCTTGCAGATTCCAAATGGTCTCGCTACTCGAGCTGGCCACCGTCACCGAAGAAGGCGTGAGATTCTTGAGTCCACATGACGGTACACCAATGTAATTACCTGCACTGAAACCTCCTGTGCTCTGGCCATTCACTCACCAATTAGGCTGCTCACCCCCGAGCACTCCATTTCCCTCCAAAACAGCATCGGCTCCGACATTATGATGCAACTAGACGACGTAATTGCCACAACCTCTCCCGACCACGCTCGCATCAAAGAAGCCATGTATCGCAGTATCCGCTGGCTCGACCGCTGTATCGCCGCCCACAAGAAACCGGAATCACAAAACCTCTTCTGCATCATTCAAGGAGGTCTAGATCTTGAATTGCGAAAGGAATGCTGTAAAGAGATGGTTGCTAGAGACACGCCTGGCATCGCTATCGGAGGACTTTCAGGTGGGGAGGCCAAGGAGGAATATTGCAAAGTCGTCCAGACTTGTGCCGAGATGCTGCCTGCCGATAAACCCAGATATGTCATGGGTGTGGGATATCCCGACGATCTTGTTGTTTCGGTAGCTCTGGGCGCTGACATGTTTGACTGCGTCTGGCCCACAAGAACTGCCGTCAGTAACACGTCAATCACTTTATCCTCTCCTTACTGACTTTTTCCCAGCGCTTCGGCAATGCCGTTACATCCTCGGGCGTCCTCAACCTCCGCAATGCCTCTTATGCCAACGACTTCAGCGCAGTAGACCCAGGTTGCAAATGCACCATCTGCCGTCCCACAACCGAAGGTGGTCTCGGTCTGACCCGCGCATACATTTACCACGTCGCCGCAAAGGAAACCGCCGGCGCTCACTTATTGAGTATTCACAACGTCCATTACTTGCTGAATCTCATGGCTGGTGTGCGCAACGCCATCATTGAAGACAAGTATCCTCGGTTTTTGAAGGATTACTTTGCTAGGTTATATGCTGGGAACAAGGAAAAGTATCCCGTTTGGGCGGTGGATGCTTTAAGGGGTGTTGGTGTTGATCTGATGGAAGATTGAGAGGAGATTATTGATCTTTCTGCTATCCTTGTTCCAGAAATAGCGATTTCTAAACTTTGTCTAAGGCCCTGGATTGGACTGATGTCCGTCAGAGTAGCGGTTTTCATCTACGTCACAAGCTTATGACATTCTTGATGTGTCTGAAGTAAACGATCTTTTCAGTAATTTACGTCTCGCTGCATCGAAAAAGGGAGAGACATGTCTGGCTTTGCAATCGCCATGTCTAATGCACTGACGGTATAGCTTTGGTCGAAGCATTTCTTATTGATGATTGATATGCGCTCGTGGCAGCGCCTGTTTAGATCCATGGTTGATGTGCGTTCGTGACAGCACTTGCTCCAACCACATCCATTTATCATGGAGGTTTTGATTTGTCTTCGTACACTGAATCCGTATAATCGTCAATTTAGAAGTCTCTTCGAGTAAAGAAGAAGAAGAAGAAGAAGAAGAAGAAGAAGAAGAAGAAGAAGAAGAAGAAGAAGAAGAAGAAGAAGAAGAAGA